>JFGW01000303.1:0-34037 GCA_000729825.1 Epichloe sp. AL9924 | reverse complement strand
CTAAGTACCTAAGGGCCGAAAAGTACTAAAGAATAGGCTTGTTTATAAGCTTAAAAAGGATAAAGAAAATAATCCTTTAAAATACAAGGCCCGACTCGTTGCTAAGGGATTTATGCAAATCGAAGGTCTAGATTATCTAGAGACCTTTGCAGCCACAAGCATTCCCCCTAGCTGGAGGATTTTACTAGCCCTAGCGGCTTGGAATAACTGGGAAATCGAACAGGTTGATTTTATAGGGGCTTTTCTTAATAGCAAGCTTTAACAACAGATTTATATGGTTATTCCGGACGGATTTATCGAATTCCTTGAAGCAAATCCTAAACTAGCTAAATTAGCTAAAAGTTTTGGCTATAAACCCTCTAAAGATCAAGTAATTCTATTACAGAAGTCTTTATATGGCCTAAAACAGAGCTCAAGGGAGTGGCAACAAGCACTAACAGCAGTGCTAAAGTCCCTAGGATTTAACCCTCTTATATCTGACCCAGCTATATTCTTCAATCCCTCCACCAAAACCTTTTTCATCACATATGTAGATGATTGTCTTCTAATTGGACCGGAGTTACCTTATATCCAAAGGCTTAAAAAGGAACTTCATAAAGTCTATCTAATAGAAGATAGGGGGCCTGCTGAATTCTTCTTAGGGGTTCAAATCGTACGAGATAGACCTAAAAGGATACTGAAAATCCACCAATCTCAGTATATCTCAGAGGCTTTAAATCGATTTAATATGCTAGATAGTAAGCCTATTAGCATACCTCTTCAGCCAGGCGTATTAGCTACGCAGACAACCAAGCTTTTAATAGCTAGCGAAATCAAGCTTTATTAGTGTATTATAGGGACTATAATGTACCTAATGTTGCTTACAAGGCCGGACGTGGCCTTTACACTTCAGTGGCTATCTACAGCACTAGCTAGCACCTATATAGAGCACCTAAAAGCAGCTAAAAACCTGCTTAGGTACCTATTAGGGACTAAATTCCTTGCTATTATTTATAGGGGAGACCCTAAAGGTATAGCTAGCAAAAGCCTAATAGGTTATTGTGATAGTGATTTTGCAGGGGATAAAAAGACCTCTAAATCAACCTACGCTTATCTATTCAAGCTAGCTAGCGGACCTATTAGCTGGAAATCAAAGAAAGCTAGTACGATAGCTCTATCAACATTAGAAGCTGAAGCTGACGCTATCTGCGAGACCTTCCGGGAGCTACAGTGGCTTCAGGGCTTATTTAAGGAGCTAAAAACCCCTATTTCTCCCCCTTTCCAGATATATTGCGATAATCAAGGCGCTATAACCACTGCCTATAACCCTGCCTTACATAGCCGTACAAAGCATACCTTGCTAAAGTTCAACTATATTAGGCAACAGGTTTTAGAGGGTTTAGCTAAGATCGAATATCTAGATACAAAGTCAATGCCTGCAGATAGTCTAACAAAGCCTCTATCTAGACCTCTTCATCAGGCTTTTATTAAGCTTTTAGGGCTTAATAATCACTAAAAACCAACAACTAAATCCCTTCAACAGGGAACCAGAAACAACGCTAAAAAGGGAGCTATATTTAACAATAGCTAGGAATTTAAAAAGGGGGTCTTTTATCTTTTCCTATTTTTCCCTTTTATCTGTTATTATCTAAAAGTTGTTGTTTACCCTATAGTCTCCTTGTACGCTTTTAATTAGCT
This sequence comes from Epichloe sp. AL9924, assembly GCA_000729825.1. Lineage (NCBI taxonomy): Eukaryota > Fungi > Ascomycota > Sordariomycetes > Hypocreales > Clavicipitaceae > Epichloe > Epichloe sp. AL9924. The sequence continues at coordinate 32,360 of JFGW01000303.1, read as the reverse complement.
TATACGTAATTCTTTTGTAGAGGGGGTGTTAAAAATAAGACCTATTTTTAGCCCTTTCTAGTTAAAGGACCTTTCTATTACTAGCTTGCATTGCAAGCCTAATAGCTATAACTAACTATGTGAATAACTAATCTAAATTAATTATGGATTATTTAATTGTGTTATAGCTATAAGCGTAGCTATAATTATAGCGCTACTAGTAATTAGGTAAGCTAGGGTTACGTAAGCAGGTTACCCTGTACATAGGTTACCCTATAGCTATCTTTAATAGCGATTTTCTCTTTAACTAGAGGTTGTATAAAAGTCTTATATATAGCAAATTAAAGCTTAAAGATAGGGCTTTTATTTTATATAGGAATATTTTTTAGACTAAAAGTTAGTGCATATAGGTTACTAGTTTGTATAGTAGTGAGTTAATTTTTTGGATTTTACATACAAATAAATTTTGCGGAAAATTAAAAGTAGCCCTTAAGACCCTTTTAGTAGCCTGGATTTACTAATATAGTTAGTAGGTATATAAGAGAAAGAAGATCTTTTTAATCTAGCTAGATAGCTAGGCCTCTTAATCCAATAGCTACATTGCCTATATAACGTCACTAAAATCAATTCTATTAATATATAAAATATTATAAAAGTTATCTAAATTAAATTCTATTCGTTAATAATTACTATAACCTTCCGTTGCGTTACGTTAAATATTTAATGTGGTGGTTTTATTAGTCCCTAACCGTAGAGCTACACCTATATAGCTATTGCTAGCTAGTAACTAGCTCCTTACATTTTAAAAGGTTATAAGCCTAGTAGCATAGTAGTTAAGCTTACTATAGCGTTTTGCTTACTATAGTAAAGCATTGCTCTACGAGGTAAGGTTATAAGTTTAAACCTTACTAAAATAACTAAAAAAAAAAATCAATTACTAGTATAAGCCTAGGACCTCTAATAGGGCACCTAGATATGCAATTCTAGGGGGGGTGTTAAAAATACATAAGGCTTTGTAATCCTAGGTGCAGATGGATTGGTCCACTCTTTTGAATTTAACATATCTTATTAATCTTAACTAATATTAAGTAAGTATAATACTTAAATTTAGCTTAATTAAAGTTATTACTAGTATTATAAATAATCTAATCTAAAGGGCCTAGATAGGTATTTATCTAGTACTCTCTAATTATATCCTAAATATTATAAGCTTTTTACTTCCTAGGGTTAAGAAATTAGGCTACTTAAAATAAGGTTACTAAATTAATAATATAAAGGACTAGTTAGCTATTAATTTATATAATATTAATAATAATCTTATAGTTAAAGTTATAGTTATCTTTAATTAAGAATTTAGATTAGCTAGAAGCTTTTCTATTTATCTAATAATAGTAGTAGACTTTAGTTAGCTTCTTAATTATATAGTATTTAATATTATAACTAGCTTATTAAAGGATCTTTATAAGCTACTAAATTAAGGAATAACTAAATCTTTAGTAAAGTTAATAAATCTCTTTTTCTAATAAATAAAAGGTAGCTATTTCTCTTACCTCTAAGAGCTACTAAGGATATCCCTATTTATATATAATAAGCATAGTCTTATTATCCTAAATTAGTATATTAGTAAGATTATTAACTTTAACCTTTATGTTGGATTCACAGGGTATTGAATTCAATAGAAATAGGGTGTGAGCCCGAGGGATAGTATCATTATGATCTTCTATCCTAGGCTTCGTTGTTTTTTCTATTAAAAAGAGAAGCTAAAAGCTAGAAGCCGCGATAATGAAGGGAAAAAGGGGTTGCGCGTTTGTAGCCCCACAATTCCTAGCCAATGAGAGGGGTCGGTTGTGGGTCACGTGCGGGGCTCGCGCGCGGCCCGACCTTCTGCCAAGTAATTGCGGCTAGCACGCGCGATTGATATCACCTTTGTTCCAACACTTTATAATATCTATATTAGTAAGGGAAAAGAGAAAAGGTATAGTAATATTAAAGATATAGAAGTTAATTTAGGTAAGCTTTATTAGTATATAGACAACACTATATATAATTACTAATCTAGCACTAAAGTTAATAACTTCTAGGTTATAGGGCTTAATTTTTAATAAAGGTATTAATCTTAATAAGGCTTTAGCTTATACTAGGCTAGTGGTTAACTATCCTAAAGCACCTATATCTAGTATTATTTCTCTAAAGACCTCTTTAAAATAGTATTCTTTAGATATATAATAAATTAAGTAATTCTTATTAGAAGCCTCTTTAAGGTATAGTTCTTATTTAAGTAAGGTATATTAACAGGCTTTATTTTTAAGTATTATAAGTATATTAATATTATCTATTATTAGGAATCCTAAATAGAAGAATTAAGTAATACTAAGATATACCTTTAATAGTGGTTTCTCTTTAATATTATTATTATTATTATCTTAGGCTTAGGTATAGGTCTTAAGTTAAGACTCCTAGTCTTTTACTTCCTTTATCTTAGTATTATTATTACCTTTAAATATAGTAAGGAATACTTAGAACTTCCTTTTTAAAGAAAGTAAGTAATAATTTTTACTAGCTTATTACCTCTCTTTCTTTTTCTAATACTTAGTATTAGTGTAATTTAATAACTAGTAGCTATTCTTACTATAGATAAAGTATTACTTAGGTTACCTAGAGTTACTATAATAACCTTCTTTTCCTTAGTCTCTCTAATTCTATTAGCTATATTAGTAATCTAGAAATATTACCTCTAATAGGTCTTTATTTTAATACTAGTAGTATTAGGTACTCCTTATATTACTTTCTATAATTATAATTAACTTATAAAGGTCCCTAGTAAGGTTCTTAAAGCCTAGGGTATATATATAATTTATTATCTAATATTCTAGAATACTAAAGACTATATTTAAAGTTTACTTATAAAGCTCTATATTTACTATATTAAAAGAGTATAATCCTTTATAAACTTTCTTTAAAGTAATTAATAGGATTATAAGGCACTTAAGCTTACTTTTTTTAAGGTTCTAAGTAATAATATTCTTAAGGGTTATATTACTTTATGTATATTAGTAAAACTATTAGTTACTTTTAGTCTTAAAGTAGTAATAGATATTAGTAATTATCTGTTTAAAAGAAAGGCCTTTACTAGATAAATAGTTAAGGAAATATTATTTAGTATCTCCTATTAGTATAATAAGGAAAGCTTTACTAAAGTAAGATTTAAGGAGATTAATCTAATTATATTTACTCTTAAAGAGTGTAATCTAAGGTATAAAGAAATTATATAGCTTCTTACTATAATTATTACTATCCTTATATATCTTTATAAGCTTAGAGATTTTCTTTATAATTTACTTATCTAAAGGAGGGTAATAATAGGTAAGTTACTAAGATTAAGTATATTAATTATCCTTAAAGTCTTAGAATAATTAAGATTATTATAAGGGTTTTTATAAGGGTTATAAGTACTATTTCTATTAATATTAAGGAGTAATAGAATAAATAAGGTAAATCTTTAGAGTAGTAATCTCTAGGGATTATATTTAAGGTAGCTTAAAAGATTATAACCTCTCTTTTAGCTATAGTATTATTACTTCTTTTTAAAGTATATATTCTAATATAGTAGTAATTAGAATACTAGGGCCTTAAGTAATATAAATACTATTATCTTATAGAGAGCTTTATAGTTCTCTTATAAGGTTATTATAAGCTTTTCTAAATATTTTCTTTAACTATCCCTTAAAGTCTTCTTTAAAGTTCTCTTAAAGGTCCTTATCTCTTTAATATTAGTACTTACTAGTGTAAGTAAACCTAGTAATTTAATTATTGAGTTTATACTATATAGTAGTCTTTAGATTTAGCTAGGTAAGTTCTTTTTACTTTATTATAAGTGCTAGAGAGTATAGTTATAGTTTTCTTAATAATATAGCCTTTAATAGTCTCTTAGGGAATAATTTAAAAGGTATTTAAGGTATTTTACTCTTATAGGAAAGGGCTTAAGGGGTTTATTTTAAAGATATACTATTATTAGATTTTATTCTAGGGAATAAATAGAAAAATAGAAGGAAATAAACAAAGGAATATTATTAATATAATTATAATAAAACAAATAGCTATGTAATAATAGCGTAGTTTCTAGGCTCTTTAAGGGGAGAAACAGGAGAAATATAGAAAAAAGTATAGGATTAATATAGTAAATATAATAAGCATAATAAATAGGAAACACAGGATAAATAGGACTAATAAAATAATAGGATTAATAGGATAAATAGAATAAATAAAGTAAACAAATAGAAATAATAAAAAGTAATAGAAAAAGGTAAAAAAAAAGGTAAAAATAGGTAATAAAGATAATATAGACTTAGAAATAGCTTAAGAGAGCATAGACTTAGAAATAACTTAACTATATGTAATATATATTATTGAAATGTAGGGAGCTAGTTGCCGGCTGGCAACAGCTGTACAGGTGTAGCTTTACAGTCAGGGACTAATAGAACCACCACGTTAAATATTTAACGTAACGCAACGGAAGGTTATGGCAGGTATTAACTAATAGAATTTAATCTAGATAACTTTTACAATATCTTATATACTAATAGAATTGATTTTAGTAACGTTATATAGGCAATGCGGCTATTAGATTAAGAGGCCTAGCTATCTAGCTAGATTAAAAAGATCTTCTTCCTCTTATATACTCACTAACTATATTAGTAAATCTAGGCCACTAAAGAGGTCTTAAGAGCTACTTTTAATTTTCCGCAAAATTTATTTGTATATAAAATCCAAAAAATTAACTTATTACTATATAAACTAGTAACCTATATATACTAACTTTTAGTCTAAAAAATATTCCTATATTAAATAAAAGCCCTATTTTCTAGCTTTAATTTACTATATATAAGACTTTTGTGCAACCTCTAGTTAAAGAGAAAATCACTATTAAAGATAGCTATAGGGTAACCTACGTATAGGGTAGCCTGCTTATATAACCCTAGCTTACCTAATTACTAGTAGCGCTATGGTTATAGCTACGCTTGCAGCTATAACGTAATTAAATAATCTATAATTAATTTAAATTAGTTATTCACATAGTTAGTTATAGCTATTAGGCTTGCAATGCAAGCTAGTAATAGAAAGGTCCTTTAACTAGAAAAGGGCTAAAAATAGGTCTTATTTTTAACATATATAAAGCATAGAGAAGTAAAAACCATTATAGTAAATAACTATAAAGAAAAGAGAAAAGAGGTAAAAATGAGAGGTTATATAGGTTAGCTAGCTTAGCTAAGGGTTATATTTAATATTAGGTTTAAATAAAATACCTTATAGTAATAGATTTGGTTATTTAGTTAGTTTTCTTATAATAGATAATAAGATTAATTAATTAATAATAATATCCTAAAGGCCTAAGGGTTAATAAATTAATCTCTTAGAAGCCTAATAAGCCTGCTATTAGGATTCTAGTCTCTTCCTTTAGCACACTCTATAGTTATATCTCTTTACTTAAATAGTGTTAGGAGCGCAGAGGTTAGAGACAGGACATTCATTAAAGCGAATCTTTAGAGAACCTTTAGGCCATATAAATAACAAAGAGGCTAGCTAGCTGTAAGATAGCTATATGCTTATAGAGTAAGGTATCTATTAAAGACTATATATATTATTAGTGCTAGGTTAGAGATTAAAACCTTTACATACCTACCCCTAGCTAGTATCTTTCTAGTAATAACTATAAGAATCTTAGCTATTACTTTGTTTATTTAACCCTATAAAATAAGCTATAATAAATTAATATCTTTAAAACCCTTTTAAGGATATAAACTATTAGCTAGATTATTATATAGCTAATACTCTAAACATTTATATAAAATATACTAGTACCCTATAATAATAAAGCTATAGATAATTAGGAAGGTAAAAAACCCCTATAATCTAAAACTATAAATAATAATAAGGTATAGTAAATACTACCTAATCCTAATCTAGGTAAAGGTATAGGTAATATAAATAATAAAGATAAAGTATTATAAAAATACTATAAGATTATATAAACTAAGCTATATTACCTTAAGAGAATATAAGAGATTCTATAAATAAAAGTATAAATTAGAGAGTTTAAGGTAAATCTAGGATTAGCTAGACTTTCTCTAGGACTTATAATTACCCCTTAAACTTTAACTATAGTCCTACTAGTAATCTATAGTAACTTAGTAGTAATAGTATAGTAAAATAGTCTTATTAAGATATAGATAAAAATACCTATATATAAAGGGAGTAGTTACGTAGCTAATAATATAAAGTAATAATAAATATATTATATAGCTATAGAATACCCTATAGATAATAGAATAAGAATATAGGTACCTTTATAATAAGATAACTAGTAGCTAGCTATATAAGCACTATTAGATATAAGTATATAGTTTTTAATAATTTATCCTAAATTATTATTAAAAAAGGATTAGAAGAGCATATTCTAATTAGACTAGAGACTAAAGAGTATAAGCTAAAAAGTGATTTTATATTAAGGAATCTTAAAAAGGTTAATAAAAGTAAAAGATAGTATAGGATTTATAAAAGTCTATTAAGTTAGCTACTATATTACTAATATAAGTAAAGGGATAATACTAGGTATAAATTAGATTAAAGAATACTTATTTATAATTATATATTAGGTTTAGGGATTTTAGAGATATCTAGTAACTATAAAATGCCTTTTCTTTACTTATAATAAGTAGTAAATATATAGGGAGAAAAACCTAGTAGTAGTTACCTTATTATTAGGGGTAATAAAGATTAGGCTAAGTATTCTAAAAAATAAAGATTAGAAAGAAGAAAATAAAGGCTAATTAAAGAACCTAGTAGTAATAGAAATATAAATAACTAGTAAAGTAGCTATATAAATACTAGAATATACTTACTTATAGGAAAAAGTAAAGGTATTATAATTATACTAATTTTAGGAAATATAAGTAGAAAAGAAGCTATATTAAATTAGGGTAAGAGTAGTAAATATCCTATACTAATAATTCTAAAAGAATATATAGAGTTTGTAGACATTTTTCTAAAAAGCTAGCAGGGGCTTAAATAAGATTATAATTAAGGATAAGGCCCCTTTACCTCTTATTACTAAAATCCTTAATTAATTAGTAAGTATAGTTATTTTTATAGTTCTTAATCTTAAAGATATATACTACTAGCTATATATTTGCATAGGTAATAAGTCAAAGATAGCTTTCTATTATTACTATAGTCACTTTAAATCTCTTATAATATTATCTAGACTAGTTAATATACTAGTAACTTTTTAGGAGTATATTAATAATACCCTTAAAGGACTTATTAATAAGACTTATATTATTTACCTAGATAACATACTAACATATAGTAGCGTAGTTAAGGAGTATATAAAGTATATTAAATAAATCTTATATAGGCTTAGAGATATAAGCCTTTTTATTAACCTTATAAAGTATTAATTTTTAGCTATAAAGGTTAAATTCTTAGGCTTTAAGATATTAGTAAAAGGTATTATAATAGACCTAGTAAGAGTTAAAGGAATTATAACCTAGCTAGTACTATATAGTATCCCAGATATTTAGTTATTTCTTAGCTTTACTAGATTTTATTACTATTTTATTAAATAGTATAGTAAAGTTATTATTCTATTAATAGACTACCTTAGGGGGATATAACTAGTAATATTTAAACTAAAACCTAGTAAGTTAGTAGTATTTAAAGAACTTTAGTAAAGATTTTAGGAAGCGCTAATTTTAGTGAACTCTAAGATTATATATTATATAAGGAAATTAAATCCTACTAATCCCCTATTAAGAAGACTAGATTTTATAAGTAAGATAAGAATAGCAAAAGTAGTAACTATATAGCTCCTTACCTTTTTATTTAAATTTATAAATACTAAGTAATAGGAATACTATAGTAATACTACTAGCGCTATAGGTTCTATAAAAATATTATTTAGTGTAACTAATAGTTAGTTATAAAGACACTATAATAATACTACTAATATCTAGGGTTTTAAAAAATTATAACTTAACTATATTTTTAAGGAGCCTAATAATCTAAATACACTAGGAAAAGGTATATTAGTAGGGTTATTTAATACTTTTATTAGTAAGTAAGAAGGTAGCTATAGTAATACTACTATGTCACGGCTTGTACCGCTAGGTCTAATATAAACGAAGTGAAGGCTAAGATTCGCAGTCGCCACTAGAAAGATACTAGCTAGGGCCTAGTGCATAAAGGTTTTAATCTCTAACCTACTATATATAATATACGCTATCCTTAATAAATACCCCGCTTAATAAACACATAGCTATCTTATAGCTAGCTAGCCTCTTTATTATTAAAGTAGCCTAAAGGTTCTCTAAAGATTTACTATTATAAACATCCTGTCTCTAACCTTTACGCTCCTAATATAATACCCCCCTAATATATAATTAACCTTAATTATAAAAAGAGCTACTTACTTAGGGCATAGACACTATAATAGAGCTTATAAAGAAAATAAGATAAGGAACCTTATATCTAGATATATAAGTGAAAAGAAATAATAATAATAATGCTACTAATTATAAATAACCCCCCCTATTATAGGTAGTAATATCTAAATAGTAGCCTATATATAGCTTTAATATAGCAAAACAAATGTTATTACCTATTATGTAACTAGACTAAAAAAAATAGATAACCTATGTTAATTTTTGTAATTAGTTTAAATAAATAGGGTACCTAATACTATAGTTCTAAATAGTCTAACTAGAGGGCTTATATTATGGTTACTATAAGTTTATAGCTATTAGGCATATGTGCGAGTAGTAAAGCTAATAGTTGTTATTGTGATTTATAGATTACTTACCTATAGTGCATTAGATCACTTAAGGGGTCTAGGGTTAATATAAAAGAGACTAATTTTCTCCCCCTTTTACACACTTCCTTTCTCTTATAATATCCCTTAACCTTATAAGTTACCCTTACTAGCTAAGTAGTAGCTCTCTTGCTACTATTATATAGTAGTTACTAACCTTCTTTAGTCTCTAATTATTATTATTACCTACTATTATTTATCTTTATCCTTTATCTTTATCTAGATTATTAGTTTATTCCCTTTTAAATATAATTTCTTTATTTAGTCTGTTATAGCTAACTTATAGCTAGTTAACTATATCTAATACTTATATTAGGACTTTGCCTTCTCTAGTAGCTCTAGAAAGTTAAGCTACTAGAAAGTCTTCTAAGAAATCTCCTACTAAGTCTCCTTAAAAGTGCTTAGCTTTAAAAATCTTAATATAAGTTTACTATATCCTTATAATATATCTATTACTTATTGTAATGTAGGGAGCTAGTTGCTGGCTGGCAACAGCTGTACAGGTGTAGCTCTACGGTCAGGGACTAATAGAACTACCACGTTGAATATTTAACGCAACGCAACGGAAGGTTATGGCAGTTATTAACTAATAGAATTCAATCTAGATGACTTTTACGATATCTTATATATTAATAGTATTGATTTTAGTGACGTTGTACAGGCAATGCGGCTGTTAGATTGAGAGGCCTAGCTATCTAGCTATATTAAAAAGATCTTCTTCCTCTCATATACCTACTAACTATATCGGTGGATCTAGGCTGCTAAAAGGGTCTTAAGGGCTACTTTTGATTTTCCGCAAAATTCATTTATATGTAAAATCTAAAAAATTAACTTACTACTATATAAACTAGTAACCTATATGCACTAACTTTTAGTCTAAAAAATATTCCTATATAAAATAAAAGCCCTGTCTTTAAGCTTAAATTTGCTATATGTAAGACTTTTGTACGACCTCTAGTGAAAGAGAAAATCGCTGTTAAAGATAGCTATAGGGTAACCTATGTGTAAGGTAACCTGCTTACGTTACCCTAGCTTACCTAATTACTAGTGGCGTAGTTATAGCTATGCTTACAGCCACAACGCAATTAAATAATTCACAATTAATTTGGATTAGTTATCCACACAGTTAGTCGCAGCTATTAACAGCTGCGATATAGCTATTAATAGCCACCTTCGTGACCGTTAACAGCTGCAGTGTAGCTGTTAGGCTTGCAATGCAAGCTAGTAATAGAAAGGTCCTTTAACTAGAAAGGGCTAAAAATAGGTCTTATTTTTAACACCCCCTCTACAAAAGAATTACATTAAGGGCAATTAAAAGCGTACAAGGAGACTATAGGGTAAACAATAACTTTTAGATAATAATAGATAAAAGGGAAAAACAGGAAAAGATAAAAGACCCCCTTTTTAAATTCCTAGCTATTGCTAAATATAGCTCCCTTTTTAGCATTGTTTTTGGTTCCCTATTAAAGGGATTTAGTTGTTGGTTTTTAGTGATTATTAAGCCCTAAAAGCTTAATAAAAGCCTAATAAAGAGGTCTAGATAGAGGCTTTATTAGACTATCTGTAGGCATTGACTTTGTATCTAGATATTTAATCTTAGCTAAACCCTCTAAAACCTGTTGCCTAATATAGTTAAACTTTAGCAAGGTATGCTTTGTACGGCTATATAAGGCCAGGTTATAGGCAGTGGTTATAGCGCCTTGATTATTGTAATATATCTAGATAGGGGGAGAAATAGGGGTTTTTAGCTCCTTAAATAAGCCCTAAAGCTACTATAGCTCCCGGAAGGTCTCGCAGATAGCGTTAGCTTTAGCTTCTAATGTTAATAAAGCTATTGTACTAGCTTTCTTTAACTTCTAGCTAATAGGTTCGCTAGCTAACTTAAATAGATAAGCATAGGTTAATTTAGAGGTCTTTTTATCCCCTACAAAATCACTATTATAATAACCTATTAGGCTTTTGCTAGCTATACCTTTAGGGTCTCCCCTATAAATAATAGCAAGGAATTTAGTTCCTAATAGGTACCTAAGCAGGTTTTTAGCTACTTTTAGGTGCTCTATATAGGGGCTAGCTAGTGCTGTAGATAGCCACTAAAGTGTAAAGGCCACGTCCGGCCTTGTAAGCAACATTAGGTACATTATAGTCCCTATAATGCACTAATAAAGCTTGATTTTGCTAGCTATTAAAAGCTTAGTTGTCTACGTAGCTAATACGCCTGGCTAAAGAGGTATGCTAATAGGCTTACTATCTAGTATATTAAATTAATTTAAAGCCTCTAAGATATACTAAGATTAGTGGATTTTTAGTATCCTATTAGGTTTATCTCGTATGATTTAAACCCCTAAGAAGAATTTAGCAGGCCCCCTATCTTCTATTGGATAGACTTTATGAAGTTCCTTTTTAAGCCTTTAGATATAAGGTAAATCCAGTCTAATTAGAAGATAATTATTTACATATATAATAATAAAGGTTTTAGTGGAGGGATTAAAGAATATAGCTAGGTTAGATATAAGAGGGTTAAATCCTAGGGACTTTAGCACTGCTGTTAGTGCTTATTACTACTCCCTTAAGCTCTGTTTTAGGCTATATAAAGGCTTCTATAATAGAATTACTTAATCTTTAGAGGGTTTATAGCTAAAACTTTTAGCTAATTTAGCTAGTTTAGGATTTCCTTTAAGGAATTTAATAAATCCGTCCGGAATAACTATATAAATCTGTTATTAAAGCTTGCTATTAAGAAAAGCCCTTATAAAATTAACCTATTTGATTTCCTAGTTATTCCAAGCCGCTAGGGCTAGTAAAATCCTCTAGCTAGGGGGAATGCTTGTGGCTGCAAAGGTCTCTAGATAATCTAGACCTTTAATTTGCATAAATCCCTTAACAACGAGTCAGGCCTTGTATTTTAAAGGATTATTTTCTTTATCCTTTTTAAGCTTATAAACAAGCCTATTCTTTAGTACTTTTTGGCCCTTAGGTACTTAGTCTTTCCCTATAAATTTAAAAGTACCAGCCTTTAGAAGCTGTTTGTATTCCTTATACGTAGCTTCTATCTATTTATCCCTATTAGGGCTAGATATAGCTTGCTTCCAGGTCTTAGGTTCGGGGCTATTAGGGTTGTTTTCCTTTAGCTTCTCCTATACCTTAAAGCAGATTTCTTTTATAAAATCTAGAGAAGAAGGGGAACTAATATTAACATCTATAGGGTCAATATTAGGGTCAAAGTTAGTAATTTTATTAAAATCCAGGTCTGGAGTTAAAATCTAATTTCCTAGTTAAGTTATAGGCGGCGCCTGTACAGGAGCCTCTGGAATCGGTTCCTTAGGGGGTTATATAGGCCCTATAGGGTGTTTTTCTTGACCTATAGGGGGTTCTCCTATGTTATCTATAGGGTAATCCTTTAAACCTTGATTTTCTAAATCATTTTCCCCCTCTAAAGGGTTATCCCCTATAGAGAGCCTAGGTAATCCTTTAGAGACAGGACCTATAGGTTCTATAATCTTAATAAAGCTAGTCTTCGTAACTAGCCTTTTAGAGGGGATGTACACTAGGTAGGTATTAGAACCTAGTGTAGCTAATAACCTTCTAGGGATAGTCCTAGCCACTAACTTCTAGGCTTTAGGTTGTTTTTCCAGGGGGATTAGAATCTCACAGTGAGATCCTATAGCTCTAATACTGCTAATATTAGTTATATAGGGCTGATTTAGCTCCCTAGCTAGTAGTTATTTAGGGCTTTTATCCTTTGTAGTATTAGCAGTTATATTAACTAGGTTAATAACTGCAGGTAATATAAAACACTATAAATATAATGGTAATTTTGCCCACTAGATAGTAGCCCTTAATCAATCTAGAATAGTACAAATTAAACGCTCTGCTAATCCATTTTGCTCATAGATATAGGGACTAGAAGTTATAAATTTAATCCCTTTAGAATTTAACTAGCTTTAACAACTAGAATCGATTTCTTAGCCCCTATTAAAGTGAAGGTGCCTAGGATATTGACCTAGTTGATTTTTAAGCCCTCTAAAGAAGCCCTTAATAGCCCTATGAATAGTTAGGCCTTCCTTATTAGGTAATAAGAACACCCACTTATATCTAGTCTTTTGATTAACTAGAAATAAGCAAATTAACTGTTTATTATACGGTACAGGGCTAATTTTTAGCGTATCCCCCTCTATTTAATCTAGAGCTCTAGGGGGGTTAGGGATAGCTAATTTCCTAGGTCTTCTAACTGCCTTAGATTAATCATAAGCTATATATTTAAAATCTTTATCCTTAATTTTAGAAAAATCAGGGATTCCTTTAGTTATAAGGCTTGTTTTCTTTAGTAAAGGAAGCCCTAGGTGCCCTAATCATATATGCTATAGGCTAGCTAGTTCTAGTAATTATTAATATTAAAGATCCTTAGGGCCTGAATTAGGGTCTAGATTTGGGTCCTGATTAGGGCCCTCTCCGTCAGTCCCCTGCTAGGCCCCTTAAGAACCACAGGCCTCTTAAGGAGGTATTAGGGACCTTTTTCTATTACTAAGGCCCTCTAACACCCCTAAATCTATTTCCTTAGATTTATAAGGGACCTAACCTAGGGCTATAGGCGTTAGAGAAGGGACTAAATCCCCTAAATCATCCCATTTAATTTCTTTAACATTATTATTATTTTCGTTGATTTCAGCGATTTCATCCAAATTAGAAGCCTAATCTGGCTTTTTAGAGGGAATTTAAACCTCTATAGGGTAGCTATAACCCCTAAAGCTAGTATAGGTAAAAGGTTAGATATAATAAGATTCTTTATTACAGGGCCCTTTATATAACCTAGGTGTAGTTTGGTTTTTAACATAAAAGAAAAAACCATGTTTTTCTATATCTAGGGTAGTAATACAAGACCTATCTTTAAGATAAAGGTGGTTTTTCATAAAGTAACCGCTAGATATATAGTAAATAAGGCCACTAACTATATTAACATTAAGCTAAGGAAAATATAGAGCGTCCTTTAGCACTAAGGTCCTATATTTATTAGGTTTCTTTTAATATAAGACCTCAAAAATAGCACTACCATAGCCCTTAGGACAAATAGGACCACCACCAGTTATAATAGGGTTAGATTCCCCCTTTTTATAAGGGGTATAATCCCTAAAGACCTCCCTAGAATTAACTATATATACGGTAGAACCTATATTATATAATAGGGCTTTTTTATGTCTTTACTGTAATAATTAAAACCATTTAAGGAATTAATTTCTTGTTTTTCATTATCCAAATCACTAGAGCTAGAATTAGAGCTACTATCGCTAGAGCTCTTATAACTAGTCTTGTAATTACTAGGTTTCTTATACAGATCAAGGGCTCCGTTAGAAATGTTATAATTGCCTAGCATAAAAGAACCTTCTATAAGCTCTTTATTTTCCTTTTTATCTGATTTTTAACCCTGTTACTTCTTTTTTTTCTTATTAGAATTAGAAGAGCCCTTATTTTCTTTAGAGCTTTCTTTCTTCTTCTTCTAACCTTTAGGGGCCTTTTCCTTATCTTTAGCACCCTTTTCTAGGTCTTTAGCCCTATAATTTAGGGCTTTAGATACTATAGATAACTTATCCCTCTGTTTAGCTAGAAGGTCTGCCATTAGAAATTAAAGATTTAGGGCATCTAGGGGAGCCCCTATAGCCCTATTCGTACGCATGCTAAATCGTTACCTCTTAGCCTACTAAGGGAAGGTGGATTTTAGGGATTAAAGATATTAATTAACCTAATCTATAGGATTAATTAGGACCCCTGAAATTAATAATCTAGCTAGTAGATTATTAAAGACTGCATTAAAGGCTTCTAAAGTCCCCTTAAAACCATGAAAATTCAGGTTATAAAATTCAGAATATAGGGACCCTCTCTGGATTTTAACGCTATATGAATACTGCTATATAAGTAAATTATAGGTTTCTTTAGGTGATTTTTGCTAAGTTATAGCAGCTTAGGGGCCTTCTATATAGCTATCCCTTAGTAATATAAGGATAATAGCTTAGTTAGCGTCCCCTAGCGCCCTAGAAATATCCGGATTATCTAGAAATTTAGGCATGCCTAAAGCTCTAAATTAGATAGCTAGGGCTTGTTTCTATTAATCAAAGTTTTTAGCTCCTTTAAGCTTAGCAGTCTCTAGGAAGCTATAAACCCTCTTATTAAATTCCTTAATAATTAAATTATTAAAGGCAGCTTGTACAGAGCTAGATTTAGGGGCCTTATCGTAAATAGGCTACTAAACTTACTCCTAACTAGCAGGCTTAGTAGCTTCCACACCCTCTATGCCTCTATTATTAACAGCTATAGTTAAAGCCTCTAGCTTCTGTAATAATAGATTAATAGCATCTTGTTGCTTAATAACCTGCTCTTTTAGCTAATTATTTAGAACCTCTTGCGCACTAAGATTAGGGGCTGAAGGCCCCTAACCTTGTTAATTGGTATCTATCTTCTAATTTTATAGAAGGGAAGTCTTCTTTTCGCACTAAAATTCCTTTTTATAGAAGGGAAAGACTTCTATTCATACTAAAATTCCTTTTTATAGAAGGGAAAAGCTTCTATCCACGCTAAATTTCCTTTTTTATAGAAGGGAAAAGCTTCTATATCGCTTATGCGCTTCCTGTTTTATAGAAGGGAAGTCTTCTATAACCATAATAATTCCTTTTTATAGAAGGGAATAGCTTCTATCTCGCAGGTCCTTCCTTTTTTATAGAAGGGAAGTCTTCTATAACCATAATAATTCCTTTTTATAGAAGGGAATAGCTTCTATCTCGCAGGTCCTTCCTTTTTTATAGAAGGGAAGTCTTCTATAACTGTACGTAAAGTGCACTAGAAAGAATTTTATAGTGATAGGCTAGGCTTATAACCTATTGTAATGTAGGGAGCTAGTTGCTAGCTAGCAACAGCTGTATAGGTGTAGCTCTACGGTTAGGGACTAATAGAACTACCACGTTAAATATTTAACGTAACGCAACGGAAGGTTATGGTAGTTATTAACTAATAGAATTCAATCTAGATGACTTTTATAATATCTTATATATCAATAGTATTGATTTTAGTGACGTTATACAGGCAATGCGGCTATTGGATTAAGAGGCCTAGCTATCTAGCTAGATTAAAAAGATCTTCTTTCTCTTATATACCTACTAACTATATTAGTAGATCTAGGCTGCTAAAAGGGTCTTAAGGGCCACTTTTGATTTTCTGTAAAATTCATTTGTATATAAAATCCAAAAAATCAACTCATTACTATACAAACTAGTAACCTATATGCACTAACTTTTAGTCCAAAAAATATTCCTATATAAAATAAAAGCCCGGTCTTTAAGCTTAAATTTGCTATATATAAGACTTTTATACAACCTCTAGTTAAAGAGAAAATCGCTATTAAAGATAGCTATAGGGTAACCTATGTGTAGGGTAACCTGCTTACGTCACCCTAGCTTACCTAATTACTAGTGGCGTAGTTATAGCTACGCTTGCAGCTATAACGCAATTGAATAATCCACAATTGATTTGGATTAGTCATCCACACGGTCGGTCGCAGCTGTTAACAGCTGCGACGTAGCTATTGATAGCCACCTTCGCGACCGTTAACAGCTGCAGTGCAGCTGTCAGGCTTGCAATGCAAGCTAGTAATAGAAAGGTCCTTTGACTAGAAAGGGCTAAAAATAGGTCTTATTTTTAACATTACTAACTTACTACTAGCGGAATAATAGGAAAGAAAATTCTATATATACACTACTCCTAGTAGGTAGTAATATAGAATATCCTACTAAAAAACAGTAGCTATAATATTCCTAAATATCTTATTAATAAAAAGACCTTCCCTATAGAATATAATAAATCTATAAGTATAACTTCTTTGCTTACTTACTACTTTTATATTACTAATATCTAATAGGCTACTTAATAAAATATACTTATTACTTTTATAATAATAAAAACTATATTATAGTATATCTCTCTTATCTAGAAACTACTTGCTTATTACTAATATATTACTAGTGCTTAGCTTAAATTATATAGCTTTATAATAGGCTATTTAAACTTATTAAAGCTACTTCTAAAGGTAGCTACTACTATTAGGATAAAGTAAGTATAATTCTACTACCTAAATACTAAATTACTACTAACTTACTGCTAGTCTATTATAAAAGTAAAGAAAAAGCTATAGAATACTATCCTATCTTATAAAAATTCTAATAAGCATAGATATATTTATTACGCTTAAATAACTACTAATACTACTTATAAAGTAAAATATAATAAATATACTATAATAGCACTATTAAGTAATACTATAAACCTTAAGATATAGATTAATATTTTAAACTCTCTTTACTTTATAGCCTAGAATATCCTAATAGTAAGCTCTCTTAATATATATAGCTAATACTTAACTAACTTACTAGTAGTTTATACCTAATACTACTAATTTACTTACTTATATTAGTCCTATTAAGCTCCCTAGTAAACTTTAAGTTTATATATATAAAGAGAGGGATTCTAATAATAAAGATACTCCTAGGGCCTTTACCCCCTTAGCTACTATAGCCACTACTACTACTAAGGAAATAGCGGTTACTATAGCTAACTCTATTATAAAGGAGTAAGTGCTTAGTAGCTATATATATTCTTTACGCTAGATAGCTAATTTAGTAGCTAGTCCTAGTACTCTAACCGCTTAGTTAAGAGGGAAAACCCTAAACTAGGAAGAAAAACCCCCTTATGTCTGTAAACAGGCTAGCGCTAACCCTCTTTTAGGTCTGCGCTACGTTAGGTGTAGTTAACTATAGGTGTTTAGTGCTAGCTTGCGCTAGCCTTATCCTATAGAAAATAAGAGAAAGGAAAAATATGCGGTAGTAAGCTTATCTAGCTCCCTTCGATGCTAATCTGACCCTGTTCTAACCCTGCTTTATGCCTCCTGCTTTGTTAGTTCCTAAGGAGGAATAGGGCTAATTCTGGGTTGGTGGGGGGGCAGCGGCAGGCTAGTGCAAAATAATACCTATAGTTTTTAACTTAAAATTAATATAATAACTGTTCTAAACCTATAGTCTTTCTATCTTAGTGTAATTCTGCCTTATGTCTAGCCTACCTCTGCGGCTACATTATCTTACCTAGTGTCTCTCTCTAGTTATTCACGGTGTCTATTTATTAATTAGTTTAGTTGCCTCTAGGGCGGCCTAGATCCTCCCCTAGTTTGCGTTAGCTAAGGGCTAGGTCTTATGCTAATATGTAATATTAGAGTCTTCTTATGCTAAGGAATTATTTAGCTATATATCTTACCCTTAGGGGATTGTCTAGGGCTAGCCTTACTTCCTATATGTCTTTAGGCTATTATGTTTAGGGGTGTCTATAGTTATAGTTAGCGTAGTTAATAATTATATAATACTAGTCTTTAACCACGTAGCCGTAGCTATATAGGGGCGAAGCCACCCTAGGAATATGCCTTTAGAAGAGGAACTTATTAAGGCTAATCTTCCCTATATGTAATTATATTATTATAGAGAAGATATACTTATTAAGTCTAGTGTGGAATTTCTAGATATCCTTTAGGTTATAGGTAAGTAGGCAGTCCTCTATTAGCTCTCTTTTGCGCTTATATTATCCTAGTTATCTATTAGAAAACTAGTTTTCCTATCTTCTCTTCTACTCCTTATATAGTTATATATCTAGTTTATTATTAGTAAGGGGGGGGCTTCTTCTATGCTATAGTACTATTTACACTAAGTTAGCTATAGCCTATATCTTATTTGCTATTTCGCTAAGTATAATTCTTTTCTTAAACTTCTATTTTATCTTATTTAGGTAAAGATCTAGGGGAAGGATATAGGTCTTAACTTCTAGTTAAGTAACTAGTGTAGCCTTAAACGCTCTAGCTATAGTCTAGAGGTAGGTTAATTAGTCTACTATAAAGCTTCTAACTATTCCTCTTAGTTTTTCTCCCTTCTTAGTTAGGGTATAATAAGCACTTACCCTATAGGCAAGAATAGGCTAGACTACCTATGTGTATATAAGCTAGGTATCTCTAAAGCTAATGCCCTATGCTAATGCTACTAATGTAAAGAGCGTAAGCTACTACTAGGTTAGCTTTCCCTTAAGGATATTCTTATAGGCACTCTAGTTAAGTTTCCTATTTACCTATACCCTAAGAAATTAGTATGCCTCTATTAGCGCTATCTCCTCTATACTAAGCTAGACCCTTGCTTGTAGGGGCCTATAGGCCTTACTAAAGTGTATAAGTTTAGTTTTACTAGGTTAAACTTCACTCCTACTTCCTTTACCTATTCCTCGTAGATTTTCTATATAGCCTTAAGCCTTCTCTAGGTCTATACTATGTTCTTACTAAATACTATAATATTTGTGTTATTAGCGAATCTAATTGCTACTATACCTAGGATAGCTTAGAGGCGCACATAAAGTTCTGCTAAGTAAAGGAGGAAGAGAATTAGTAAGAGAGGAGATCCTTATAGGGTGCTAGCCTTGATCTTGAAGGGTCTGGAGAGTCCTCCATTAAAGCTAAGCCAGCTTGTTCTATCCGCTAGGAAGCTTCGTATCACAGCTATCAGCCAACGAGGGATTCCCATTTAATAGCTATATAATAAATTAAGTAATTTAACTTTATTTTCTAACTTCCTATTATATTAACTTATAAACTATAACTACTTTATAATAACCTTATATTAACTTATAAATTATAAGTACTTTATAATAACCTTGCTATTTAACTATTACTTATAATCTTTAATAATATCCCTTATTATAAAATCCCTCTTTAGTACCTATAAGTTTTCTAATATATTCTAACCTTTTTACTTAACTAGATATTTATATTATCTCTTGTTATAGTAATATGAAATAATTCTCTTAACTTTAAACTCCTATTTATTATCTTTAAGGTTATCTTATAATAAGGACATATCTTTTATATTAGTTAGGTCCCCTTTAAAAGGCTTAAGACTAGTAATATTAAATATATTATATAAATAAGTCCTAGGTAGTAACCTTAATTAATACGCTAATCTGTGACTCCTAATTACCTTTTTAATCTTATAAGGGCCTAGGTACTTTATAGCTAGCTTTCTACTAGGTTATCTTAGGTTAATATTCTTTATTAATAATAAAATATAATCACTAACTTTAAACCTTATTAGAGTTCTTTTCTAATTATAATATTTCTTATACTAAGTCTATAAGTCACTTAAAAGCTATTTAATTATAGTGTGATTTTCTCTTAGCACTAAGACTTTACTTTTAGCTTAATTATTTACTAAAGGGATATCTATAATTACTTATTATAGACCTCTAGGATTATAACCTTATAACACCTCCGCTAGTGTGTAGCTATGTGTTATATAATTGCTTATATTATACGTAAATTACGCTAATAATAAGTTATCTACCTAATTAGTCTATTTAGTATAAGCAAAAGCCCTTAAATAATGCTTTAAAACTTAGTTTAGATATTCTATCTAGCTATTTATCTAGGGATAAAAAGCGGTGCTTAATAGTCACTTAGTTATAAGAAGGTAATAAAAAGTTATTTAAAAATCACTAGTAAATATAAAACCTTAGTCTATTATAATACCTTCTAGAGCTTTATAGTCTCTAAAAATATATTCTAAGAACATAGTTACTAGCCTATTGCTAGTTAGTTACGTTAAAATAGGAATATAAATACTATATTTTACAAAATAGTTAATAATAACTAAAATCACATTATAAGTCTAGTTTAAGTCTTTTACTAGTAGAAGCCTAGTAATAAAATCTATTAATAATTCTTAAAAAAGGTAATTAGGCACTAGTAGTGTAGCTAGCTTACTATATAGTTTATAATGCCTTAGTTTTAAAGTCTAATAACTTATATAAGTGCTAATATATACCTTTATATCTTTCTTTATTATTAGCTAATAGTATTAGTTTATAACTTAATAAAGAGTCTTACTTACTCCTTAATGCCTAGTAGTAGGGTTATTATAGGTTAGTAGTAAAATTTCTTTTCTTATTCCCTAAGGGATAAAAACATAATTCTTAAATATTAATAGCTTAGAGGGTCTTATAGACTATATTTATAACACTACTAAATTACTACTTTTAAGTAGCTTCTTTTAACCTATAGTAAAGTTATTGCCTTACTATGCTTTATATAATAACACTTAAATTAGGGGTTTTAATTCTAAGCTTCTTTCTAGAAAGCTAGAGTTAAACTTAGAAGAGGTTCTCTAGATAGATTAGATCCTAGCTATAATATCTCTATAAGTAATTAGTTTGCTAGATACCTCTAGTTTTATAAGGGAATAAATAAGTAATGGTTTTAAGGGGCACCCTTACCACTTACTAGTAACTACCTATACTAGTCCACCCCTTTTAGTAGTAGCTAGTCTAATAGGAAAATTAAAATAGCTAAGTAATAAATATAATATAGACTAGGTACTAGTAGTACTACTATAGCTACCTTATTACTTACTAAAAAAAGTATTAAATAACCTTACTAATATACCTCTTCTAAGCGTGTCTAGATTATTAGGCTCCTTAAAAATATAGTTAAGTTATAATTTTTTAAAACCCTAGATATTAATAGTATTATTATAGTGTCTTTATAACTAACTATTAGTTATACTAAATAACGTTTTTATAGAACCTATAGCGCTAGTAGTATTACTATAGTGTTCCTATTACTTAGTATCTATAAATTTAGATAAAAAGGTAAGGAGCTATATAATTACTGCTTTTGCTTTCCTTATCCTACTTATAAAATCTAGTCTTCTTAATAGGGGATTAGTAGGATTTAATTTCCCTATATAATATATAATCTTAAAGTTAAATAAATAAAGCTTATTAAGCATAGTTACCTACCTGCTAGTAAGCTTAGGCTTTATAGCTAAGTACTTATAGTTTAAATAGTCTATAATAACCTTAATTATATAAGCTAAGTAAGTAAGGTAATGTCTCTAGGCCTAAAAAGCCTCTTAAATAGCTAATAATTCGCTATTAGGTGTTATATAGCGTAATTTAGCGTTAGTTATTTTCCTTAATATAAACGTAACTAGGTGCTAGTAACCTAGCACTAACATTATAAGTATAGCCCTAATCGCATGTCTAGATATATTTATCTTTACTCTAAGATATATAAGTGAATTAAAATGCACTAAAATTAGCGCTTCTTAAAATCTTTACTAAAGTTCTCTAAACACTACTAACTTATAGGGTTCTAGGTTAAATATTACTAGTTGCTTCCCTCTAAGGCAATCTATTAATAGAATAATAACTTTACTATACTATTTAATAAAATAGTAATAAAACCTAGTAAAACTAAGAAATAACTAAATATTAAATACGCTACGTAGTATTAGCTATATTATAATTGCTTTAACCCTTGCTAGATCTATTATAATACCTCTTAGTAATATCTTAAAGCCTAAGAATTTAACCTCTAAAACTAAAAATTAATACTTTATAAGGTTAATAAAAAGGCTTAAATCTCTAAGCTTACATAGGATTTATTTAATATAATCTATATACTCCTTAACCACACTACTATATATTAGTATATTATCTAGGTAAATAATATAAGTCTTATTAATAAGACCTTTAAGTGCATTATTAATATACTCCTAAAAAGTTACTAGTGCGTTAACTAGTCTAAATAGCATAATAAGATATTTAAAGTAGCTATAGTAATAATAGAAAGCTATCTTTTACTTATTACCTAAGCAGATATATAGCTAGTAGTATATATCTTTAAGATTAAGAACTATAAAAATAACTACACTTACTAATTAATTAAGAATTTTAGTAATAAGAGGCAAAGGGGCCTTATCCTTAATTATAATCTTATTTAAGCCCTTATAATCCACGTAAAGCCTTAATTTTCCTCCTTTCTTTAGAATAAACAAAATTAGAGCTCTAGCTAGGCTAACTAATCTTCTAATCTACCCTTTAAGCTACGCACTTATAAGGTACTCCCTAAGAACTTATAGCTCTCTCTTAGCTAAATTATATATAGGCCCCTAAGGTAGTGTTTTCCCTTCTTCTAATTTAATTATATAAGTGTAACCTCCTAGTTTAAGAAGCTTACCTACTAGCTCTTTAGAAAAAACATCTATAAACTCCTTATATTTATCTAGAATTATTAGTATAGGACGCTTAGTACTCTTACCCTAATTTAATGTAGTTTCTTTACTACTTACGTTTCCTAAAATTAGTATAATTATAATACCTTACTTTTTCTACTATAAGTAAGTATATTCTAGTAATATTATAGTGTCTTTATTATTTATTTATCCTTCTAATACTACTAAGTTCTCTAATTAACCTTTATCCCTTTTTTTTAGAACTATTAGCTTAATCTTTATTACTCTAAATAATAATATAATGTGAGGCCCCACTCACAACACAGGCGCACCACCAGCGCGCCCCGCGGACAGGCCGCACCCTAGGGCTAGGTCCACGTGACACTGGCGAGCCGCTAGCTATAAGCCAGCGACTCGCACGCACAACACACTTAGACCTAGCAAGCTTCAGTCAATATACCAGAGCCCCCATACCTCTTGCCTAGCTATCATTGTTCTTACATATAACTACTACTAGTTTTTTCTCCTTATATATTCGCTACTTTCTATAAGTAAAGGAGAAACACTCTTTAGTTACTAAATACCTCTAGAATCCTTACTCCTAATATATAATTATAGGTAAGTATTCTCTAATCTAGTCTATACCTAGTATTATCCCTTCTCCTATATTAGTAATATAATAGCTAACTTAGTAAAACTTTATAAATCCTATACTATTTTTTAATTTTATTAATTTTTATAAAATTCCTTAATATAAAATCACTTTTTAGCTTATACTCTCTAGTATTTAGTCTAATTATATTACACTCTCCTAATCCTTTTTTGTTAATAATTTAGGATAAATTATTAAAAACTATACACTTATATTAAATAGCACTTATATAGCTAACCACTAGTAATCTTATTATAAAGATACCTATATTCTTATTCTATTATCTATAGGGTATTCTATAGTAAGATCGCATTCCTAGGTCTATGCTAATTAAACTAGTATTATGTTAGGAGACATAGCTTTATTACTGCTTTTATTATATTTCTCTGTTATATGCTTATTGCTTTTATAGGTAAAATAGTCTAGTACCTAATAAGTTAGTATAGTATATCTAGGCTTTCTATATTTAAAGTATACTAGGGATAATTTTTTCCTTTAATCCTTACTTTATTACTACACTTTATCTATAGGTAATATAAAGCATTACCTTTTCTTTTTATAGTCTTAACTTTTTTTATTACTTTAGCCTAAATTTATTATAACCTTTGCTTTCTTACCCTAGCCTTATAACTAGCTCTATAACGTTAGAAACTCTTAGCTAATTATTTACTTTCTTATAGTATTATTTAAGCTATTTAGAAAGATAGTAATTCTTAGGCATATAGGAATTGCCTTAGGTTTACCTAAGTCTAAGCTCTTATAAAGGCTTAAAATAATTAGTTATTCCTTTACCTAAGATTTAGTAAAGTTCTTATTACTTCTAAGTACCTTACATTCTTATCTATTATTCTAGTCTTTAGCTAATTAAGAAAACCTATCTATATAAGTAACGCGTAATCTATATGCCTATCTATAGCTATATAACATATCTATTATTACTTTGTATTATTAGCTAGGTAGTTACTTATATACGCTACCTTAGTTATATTATTCCTAAAGGTATAATAGTCTAATTTAAATAATATATTTAAATCTACTAGGAAATTCTAGAGGTTCTTATATATATCCCCTTTATATATAGGTATTTTTATTTGCGTTTTAATAAGACTACTTTGCTATATAATTACTACTAAATTACTATAAACTACTAGTAAAACTATAGTTAAAGTTTAAGGGGTAATTATAGGTCCCTAAGGAGGTCTAGCTAATAATAGATTTGCCTTAATCTCCTTAATTTATACCTTAATTTATAGAATCTCCTATTTTCTTTATATATATAGTAGCTTAGCTTATATAACCTTATAGCGTCTTTATAATACTCTATTATTATTATTTATATTACCTATGCCTTTATCTAGATTAGGGACTAGTGGCATTTCTTATACCCTATTATTATCTATTATTCTAGACTATAAGGGTTCTTTATCCTATAACTAATTATCTATACCTTTATTATTATAAGGTACTAGCGTGTTTTATATAAACCTTTATAGCGTTAGCTATATAATAATTTAGCTAATAGTTTATTTCCCTTAAAGGTTTAGAGATTAATTTATTATAGCTTATACTACTAAGTCTAATATAAATAAAGTAAAGGCTAAGATTTATAGTTACTACTAGAAAGATACTAGCTAGGGCCTAGTATATAAAGGTTTTAATCTCTAACCTACTATATATAATATACGCTATCCTTAATAAATACCTTACTTAATAAATATATAGCTATCTTATAGCTAGCTAGCCTCTTTGTTATTAGAGTGGCCTAAAGGTTCTCCAAAGATCCACTATTATGAACGTCCTGTCTTTAACCTCTGCGCTCCTGACATACTAGCACCTAGTCTATATTATATTTATTACTTAGCTATTTTAATTTTCCTATTAGACTAGCTATTACTAAAAGGGGTAAACTAGTATAGGTTATTACTAGTAAGCGGTAAGGGCGCCCTAAGAAAACATTACTTATCTATGTCCCTATAAGACTAGAAGTATTTATTAAACTAATTACTTATAGAGATATTATAGCTAGGATCTAATTTATTTAAAGAACCTCTTCTAAGTTTAACTCTAACTTTCTAGAAAAGAGCTTAGAATTAAAAGCCCTAATTTAAGCCTTATTATATAAAGCGTAGTAAGGTAATAACTTTACTATAGGTTAATTAAAGTTACTTAAAAGCGGCAATTTAGTAGTGTCCTAAATATAGTCTATTAGACCCTCTAAGCTATTAATATTTAATAATTATATTTTTATCCCTTAGGGATTAAGAAAAAAGAAGTTACTTAAAAACAGTAATTTAGTAATATCCTAGATATAGTTTATTAGACTCTTTAAGCTATTAATATTTAAGAATTATATTTTTATCCGCGGTGTAGCGACGGAGGCGGGCTGGACACGAACCTAAAACGCGGAATTACGTTAAAAGAGAATACTATATATCTAGAACTATTATTAGATTAATTTTAACTAAAGAAAACTATAGGTATTATTTTTGCCCTAGCCTGCCTCTGCCCCTTTACTAAACTAGTTCCTAACCGCTACCCTATTTCTCCTTAGGGACTAGGATAGCTTCCTTAATAATCTTAGCCTTGCCCTTAGTAAGTAAGGTAGCAAGCAGGAGATAGTTTGCCTCCGTGGCTTACGTGTCTAACTGCTAAAACTAATAGATAATCTTAGAATAATAATCTTTAGCAAATCTAGACCTAGACTAGTCTAGGCCTATTATAGTAGCACTTTGCTTTTTCTTGCTACGATTCTTAGTGTAAAGCTTCTTAACCTAGTTAATATAGTCTGCTAGGACCTAAATAAAAAGACATTAGCCCTAGACTAGAGCTACTACCGCACCGCTGTAGAACTACTTATAGGGCCCTTGTTAGGAGCGCAGAGGTCGGAGATAGGACGTTCATGATAGTGGATCTTCGGAGAACCTTTAGGCCACTCTAATAACAAAGAGGCTAGCTAGCTATAAGATAGCTACGTGTTTATTAAGCAAGGTATTTATTAAGGATAGCATATATTATATATAGTAGGTTAGAGATTAAAACCTTTATATACTAGGCCCTAGCTAGTATCTTTCTAGTGGTAACTATAAATCTTAGCCTTTACTTTATTTATATTAGACTTAGTAGTATAAGTTATAATAAATTAATCTCTAAACCGTTAAGAGAAATAAACTATAAGCTAGATTATTATATAGCTAATACTATAAAGGTTTATATAAAATACGCTAGTACCTTATAATAATAAAGGTATAGATAATTAGTTATAAGATAGAGGACCCCTATAGTCTAGAATAATAGATAATAATAGGGTATAAGAAACGCCACTAGTCCCTAATCTAGATAAAGGCATAGGTAATGCGAATAATAATAATAGAGTATTATAGAGACGCTATAAGGTTATATAAGCTAAGCTACTATATATATAAAAAAGATAGGAGATTTTATAAATTAAGGTGTAAATTAAGGAGATTAAGGCAAATCTATTATTAGCTAGACCTCCTTAGGGACTTATAATTACCCCTTAAACTTTAACTATAGTTTTACTAGTAGTTTATAGTGATTTAGTAGTAATTATATAGTAAAGTAATCTTATTAAAATATAGATAAAAATACCTATATATAAAGGGAATATATATAAGAATCTCTAGAATTTCCTAGTAGATTTAAATATATTATTTAAATTAGACTATTATACCTTTAGGAATAACATAACTAAGGTAGTATATATAAGTAGCTGCCTAGCTAATAATATAAAGTAAGAATAGATACGTTATATAGCTATGGATAGGCATGTAAATTACGTGTTACTTATATAAATAGGTTTTCTTAATTAGCTAAAGACTAGAATAATAGATAAGAATATAAGGTACTTAGAAGCAATAAGAACTTTGCTAAATCTTAGGTAAAGGGATAACTAATTGTTTTAAGCCTTTATAAGAGCTTAGACTAAGGTAGAAGCCGAATTACCTAAGGCAATTCCTATACGTTAGAGAGAGCTACAAGTTCTCAGGGAGTACCTTGCGAGTGCGTAGCTCAAAGGGTGGATTAGAAGATTAGTTAGCCTAGCTAGAGCTCTAATTTTGTTTATTCTAAAGAAAGGAGGAAAATTAAGGCTTTACGTGGATTATAAGGGCTTAAATAAGATTATAATTAAGGATAAGGCCTCTTTGCCTCTTATTACTAAAATTCTTAATTAATTAGTAGGTATAGTTATTTTTATAGTCCTTAATCTTAAAGATATATACTACTAGCTACATATTCGCTTAGGTAATAAGTAGAAGATAGCTTTCTATTATTACTATAGCCACTTTAAATATCTTATTATGCTATTTAGACTAGTTAACACACTAGTGACTTTTTAGGAGTATATTAATAATACACTTAAAGGTCTTATTAATAAGACTTATATTATTTACCTAGATAATACGCTAATATATAGTAGTGTAGTTAAGGAGCACATAAATTATATTAAATAAATCCTATATAAGCTTAGAGATATAAGCCTTTTTATTAACCTTATAAAGTGTTAATTTTTAGTTATAGAGGTTAAATTCTTAGGCTTTAAGATATTACTAAGAGGTATTATAATAGATCTAGCGAGGGTTAAAGCAATTATAACATAGCTAATACTACATAGCGTATTTAATATTTAGTTATTTCTTAGTTTCACTAGATTTTATTACTATTTTATTAAATAGTATAGTAAAGTTATTATTCTATTAATAGATTACCTTAGAGGGAAATAACTAGCAATATTTAACCTAGAACCCTATAAGTTAGTAGTGTTTAAAGAACTTTAGTAAAGATTTTAAAAAGCGCTAATTTTAGTGCATTTTAATTCACTTATATATCTTAGAGTGGAGATAGATATATCTAGATATGCGATTAGGGCTATACTTATAATATTAGTGCTAGGTTACTAGCACCTAGTTACGTTTATATTATAGAAAATAACTAACACTAAATTATACTATATAATACCTAATAGCGAATTATTAGCTATTTAAGAGGCTTTTTAGGCCTAGAGATATTACCTTGCCTACTTAGCTTATATAATTAAGGTTATTATAGACTATTTAAACTATAAATACCTAGCTATAAAGCCTAAGCTTACTAGTAGGTAGGTAACTACGCTTAATAAGCTTTATCTATTTAACTTTAAGATTATATATTATATAGGGAAATTAAATCCTACTAATCCCCTATTAAGAAAACTAGATTTTATAAGTAAAATAAGGAAAGTAAAAGTAGTAACTATATAGCTCCCTACCTTTTTATCTAAATTTATAGATACTAAGCAATAGGAATATTATAGTAACACTACTAACGCTATAGGTTCTATAAAAACGTTATTTAGTGTAACTAATAGTTAGTTATAAAGACACTATAATAATAATATTAATATCTAGGGTTTTAAAAAATTATTACTTAACTATATTTTTAAGGAGCCTAATAATTTAGATACACTTAGAAGAGGTATATTAGTAAGGTTATTTAATACTTTTTTTAGTAAGTAATAAGGTAGCTATAGTAGTACTACTAGCACCTAGTTTATATTATATTTATTACTTAGCTATTTTAATTTTCCTATTAGACTTACCACTACTAAAAGGGGTAGACTATTATAGGTAGTTACTAGTAAGTAGCAAGGGCACCCCTTAAAACTATTACTTATCTATTCCCCTATAAGACTAGAGGTATCTAGTAAACTAATTACTTATAGAGATATTATAGCTAGGATCTAATTTATCTAAAGAACCTCTTCTAAGTTTAACTCTAGCTTTCTAGAAAGGAGCTTAGAATTAGAAGCCTTAATTTAAGTCTTATTATATAAAGCATAGTAAGGTAATAACTTTACTATAGGTTAAAAGAAGTTACTTAAAAGTAGTAATTTAGTAGTATTATAAATATAGTCTATAGGACCCTCTAAGCTATTAATATTTAAGAATTATATTTTTATCCCTTAGGGAATAAGAAAAGAAATTTTACTACTAACCTATAATAACCCTACTACTAGGTATTAAGGAGTAAGTAAGACTCTTTATTAAGTTATAAACTAATACTATTAGCTAATAATAAAGAAAGATATAAAGGTGTATATTAGTACTTATATAAGTTATTAGACTTTAAAACTAAGGCATTATAAACTATATAGTAAGCTAGCTACGCTGCTAGTGCCTAATTGCCCTTTTTAAGAATTATTAATAGATTTTATTACTAGGCTTCTACTAGTAAAAGACTTAAACTAGACTTATAATATAATTTTAGTTATTATTAACTATTTTATAAAATATAGTATTTATATTCCTATTTTAATATAACTAACTAGTAATAGGCTAGTAACTATATTCTTAGAATATATTTTTAGAGACTATAGAGCTCTAAAAGGTATTATAATAGACTAAGGTTCTACATTTACTAGTGGTTTCTAGATAACTTTCTATTACCTTCTTATAACTAAGTAGCTATTAAGCACCGCTTTTTATCCCTAAATAAATAGCTAGATAAAATATCTAAACTAAGTTTTAAAGCATTATTTAAGGGCTTTTACTTATGCTAAATAGACTAATTAGGTAAATAACTTATTATTAGTGTAATTTATGTATAATATAAGTAATTATAAATATCCCTTTAGTAAATAATTAAGCTAAAAGTAAAGTCTTAGCGCTAAGAGAAAATCACACTATAATTAAATAGCTTTTAAGTGACTTATAGACTTAGTATAAGAAATATTATAATTAAAAAAGAACTCTAATAAGGTTTAAAGTTAGTAATTATATTTTATTATTAATAAAGAATATTAACCTAAGATAACCTAGTAAAAAGCTAGCTATAAAGTACCTAGGCCCCTATAAGATTAAAAAGGTAATTAGGAGTTATAGATTAGTATATTAATTAAGGTTACTACCTAGGACTTATTTATATAATATATTTAATATTACTAGTCTTAAGCCTTTTAAAGGGGACCTAACTAATATAGCAAATATATCCTTATTATAAGATAACCTTAAAGATAATAAATAGGAGTTTAAAGTTAAGAGAATTATTTTATACTACTATAATAGGAGATAATATAAATATCTAGTTAAGTAAAAAGGCTATAATATATTAGAAAACTTATAGGTACTAAAGAGGGATTTTGTAATAAGGGATGTTATTAAAGATTATAAGTAATAGTTAAATAGTAAGGTTATTATAAAGTACTTATAATTTATAAGTTAATATAAGGTTATTATAAAGTAGTTATAGTTTATAAGTTAATATAGTAAGAAGTTAGAAAATAAAGTTAAATTACTTAATCTATTATATAGCTACTAAGCACTTACTCCTTTATAATAGAGTTAGCTATAGTAACTACTATTTCCTTAGTAATAGTAGTAGCTATAGTAGCTAAGGGGGTAAAGGCCTTAGGAGTATCTTTATTATTAGAATCCCTCTCTTTATATATATAGACTTAAAGTTTACTAAGAAGCTTAATAGAACTAATATAAGTAAGTAAATTAGTAGTATTAGGTATAAACTACTAGTAAGTTAGTTAAGTATTAGCTATATATATTAAGAGAGCTTACTATTAGGATATTCTAGGCTATAAAGTAAAGAGAGTTTAAAATATTAATCTATATCTTAAGGTTTATAGTATTACTTAGTAGCGCTATTATAGTATATTTATTATATTTTACTTTATAAGGAATATTAGTAGTTATTTAGGTATAATAAATATATCTATGCTTATTAGAATTTTTATAAGATAGGATAGTATTCTATAGCTTTTTCTTTACTTTTATAATAAACTAGTAGTAAGTTAGTAGTAATTTAGTGTTTAAGTAGTAAAATTATACTTACTTTATCCTAATAGTAGTAGCTACCTTTAGGAGTAGCTTTAATAAGTTTAAATAGCCTATTATAAAGCTATATAATTTAAGCTAGGTACTAGTAAAGTATTAGTAATAAGTAAGTAGTTTCTAGATAAGAGAGATATACTATAATATAGTTTTTATTATTATAAAATTAATAAGCATATTTTATTAAGTAACCTATTAGATATTAGTAATATAGAAGTAATAAGTAAGTGAAAAAGTTATACTTATAGATTTATTATATTCTATAGGGAAGGTCTTTTTATTAATAAGATATTTAGGAATATTATAGCTATTATTTTTTGGTAGGATATTCTATATTACTACCTACTAGGAGTAGTGTATATATAGAATTTTCTTTCCTATTATTCCACTAGTAGTAAGTTAGTAATAGATATACTATAAGGATATAGTAAACTTATATTAAGATTTTTAAAGCTAAGCGCTTTTAAGAAGACTTAGTAAGAGATTTCTTAGAAGACTTTCTAGTAGCTTAACTTTCTAAAGCTACTAGAGGAGGCAGAGTCCTAATATAAGTGTTGAATTCAAAAGAGTGGACCGATCCATCTGCACCTAGGATTACAAAGCCTTATGTATTTTTAACACCCCCCCTGGAATTGCATATCTAGGTGCCCTATAGAGGTCTTAGGCTTATACTAGCAATTGAATTTTTTTTAGTTATTTTGGCAGGGTTTGAACTTGTAACCTTGCCTCGCAGAGCAGTGCTCCACTGTAGTAGGCGAAACGCTGCAGTAGGCCTAACCACTGCGACGCTGCAGTAGGCCTAACCACTGCGCTACTGGGCTTATAACCTATTGAATTCAAAAGAGTGGACTGATCTATCTGCACCTAGGATTACAAAGCCTTATGTATTTTTAACAATAAGTATTAAATATAGTTAACTAGCTATAAGTTAGCTATAATAAACTAAATAAAGA
>JFGW01000302.1:0-34417 GCA_000729825.1 Epichloe sp. AL9924 | reverse complement strand
TCTGCGAGGCAAGGTTACGAGTTCAGAACCCTGCCGAAATAACTAAAAAAAATCAATTGCTAGTATAAGCCTAAGACCTCTATAGGGCACCTGGATGTGCAATTCCAGGGGGGGTGTTAAAAATACATAAGGCTTTGTAATCCTAGGTGCAGATGGATCGGTCCACTCTTTTGAATTCAACATATAATATTTAGAATGCTTTACTATTATAGTAGTAAATATTAGGCTAGGGAATTAGTAGTTAATCTAGGGAAGTTTAGGCGCTAATAAGGGGCTTTTCTTAAACTTAGTATATCTAGTGCGTAGGTAGTGTATATAAGAGTACTTCTTTAAGTAAATTAATTCCTTATCTATAATAAAACTAAGTTCAGTAATAAGGGGAATATAATAGTAAAGGGAAAAGTCTATAAGATAATAGTGTATTATAGGAGAATTTATACTAAAATACTATCTATTATTTATTATTATTTTGATTTTTAGCTAACTAGTAAATAGCTATATAAAAGCTAGTGGAAGCTATTTAGGAGCCTAGCTATAAGTAAGGGGGTAATTATAAGGCCTTACTTATAACATAGGCGCGCACTACTAGCGCGCCCTATAGATAGGCTATACCCTAGGGCTAGGTCCACGTGACACTAGCAAGCCGCTAGCTATAAGCTAGTGACTCACACGCATAACACACTTAGACCTAGTAAGCTTTAGTTAATATACTTAAGCCCCTATACCTCTTGCCTAGCTATCATTGTTCTCACAAGGGATATCTCCTATATATATAAGTAATAAGTAATACTATATAGAATATAGGCCTAGTTTAGTCCTAGGGTATAAGTATACTTTTCTTTAGTATAAAGGTTATTTATATATAAGCTATAAGGAGACTTATACTTTTTATTATTAAAAAGTACCTTATTATTAAAGTTACCTTTAAGGATATACTTACTTAAATATATAGCCTTATTTAAGCTAGGAGGGGGGGAGAAGGGGGTAAGGGTATACTAGTAGTAGCTTAGCTAGTAACTATAATAATATTAGTTATAATTAGGTATAAATAGGATATAAAAAGAAGGTTTATTAAGGGTATTAGGTTAAGAATAGAAGATAAAAAAGATATAAAAAGAAGGTATTATAATAATAATAAGGATAAGGGATATAAGTTTTATAGAGAGAAAAAAGAAATATTTATATTTCTAGATAAATTAGCTAGGCTTTAGTTAAAGTATAGCTTTATTATATTTATAAAGATAAGCCAGGGATAAACAAGGTTAATATATTATATAATTAAGGGATAGGTAGTTAGTAATAAGGGGGTTATTTAAGGTAAAGTTTAAATTTAGTAAGTAATAAATAAAATATAAGATAAGGGTAAAGGTAAAAGGCTAGATAAGGGGTAGAGATAGCTAGTAAGAAAGTTATAAAAGAGATAGGCTAGTGTTTTTAAAGGTAAGGTTAGATTAGAGTAAACTTACCTATATAATAGAAAAGGCTAGGGTAAGGCAAACTTATACTAAAAAATTTTATAGCCTATATAGTAAAGACACTACCTTACTAGTTAATATATATAAGGGGATATAACTTTATATACACTAATTTAGGGGCCTATATATTAGGGGACTATAGTTATTATTTACTTACTTTTAAATAGAAGGGGAAAAGAAAAGGTAAGTAAGAGAGTATATTATAAACTTAAGCTATAAGCTTAGGTTAAGTCTAGCTCTAGGAAGTACATAGACTACGTGTAGCTAGGTTAGGGCTATACGTAAACTGCGTATAGGCTATGTATAAGCTACTATAAATCCAGGCACTATATAACTACTAGTATAGTTCTTTTCTTTTTCTATAAGAATAATATTATATTCTCACTTTAAATGCTTATAAGCAGTAGCTATAAGGCCAGTTCTTAACAATTATAAATATAAACTATATTCTCTTTAAGGAATACTCTTATATATACTATTTATATACTAAATATACTAACTTTAAGAAAAGCTTACTATTTAAGCTTAAATTACTAAGGATTAACTATTAATTCCCTTAGCCATTATTTACTACTATAGTAATAAAATATTCTAAATAGTATATTTAATACTATAAGTATACTAATACTTATAATACTATAAGTATATTACTATTCCTAGGTTTTTTAGCCCCTTATTACTAATATCTTTATATAGGTAATAGCTATTATAAAGGGTAACTTTCTAGATCTTTTAGCCTTTTTAAATTAAGTATAAGGCCTTATAAATACCCTTAGTAATACTAATAAAAATAACCCTAATAACCCTATACTTTTAGAGAATACTTACTATAGTTTTAGTAAGGCTTATCTTAATCTTATAATAGGATTTAACTATACTAATATAGTATATTATATTACTTTTAGGCTTACTAAGGCTATAAAGGTTTATTAAGTCAATCTTTTTCTTACTAGTTTACTAGTTTACTAGTCTCTTACTTATATTTTAAGGTAAGCTATATTTATTTTATATAACTAGTATATTATTTTCTAGTAATAACTTTTAGTTATAATATTTCTAAGTTTTATCCTAGGGGTAGTAAGTACTCTATCCCTTTTTACTATTTATTTACTAACCTTTTTATAGCTAAACTATTATAAACTCCTTATTACCTAGAAAGTAAAAATAACTTTATATTTAAGGTCTTATAACCTAGGTTTTATACGCTAGGGTATAGTAAAGCATTGCTTTTACTTAGTAATATAGGAAATGATTATAGGGGATAAGAATAAGGCTAAATACCTTCTTTATAGTTATATAGTTTTTTTATATAAAAAAGCTATTATAAAGGGGTTTTCTTTAATTCTCCTTACTTTATAGGTATATTTTCTTTTATTTTTTAGTAAGTAGTCTAAGGTTTATAATTTAGAGTATAATAGTAGCTAGTAAGGCTAGGCCTTTTTTATAGGAATATTATATCTCTTTACTTATAACTTACTTATATCTTATTACCTTTCTTATAGGATTTGCTTTAGTAAAATACCTAAATTATATATTAAGTACTTTCTATATCTTTAGCTAGGACTTATTAGTTCTATTTACTTAGCTAACCCTTTTATTTTACTAGGTACTTATTACCTTTATAAGTCTTCTTATAGTCCTTAACTTTCTTTACTTTATACTTATTATTTTTATTATTAAGGTCTAGTATAAGTATTTCCTTATTCTTACTATCTTTATAGTAAGTCTATAGCTTTAGTAAACTAATATAAAATATATTATATAAATAGCTATATTTCTTAGGTAGTATAAGTTAGCATACTTATTTTCCTATAGTATTATTATTAAGTACTTAAAATAGCGTAATAAACCTAGGGATTAGCTTTTATTTTATATCTTTAAACCTAAGGTTCTTTACTAATAATACTATAAGATTATCTCTTTTTAGGGTTAATAGCTAATAGTACTTATTATAATAGTTTACCTAGGCTTTAGTAGCTTTTACTTAGTTTTCCTTTAGTTACTCTCTAACTCTATATAACTTTATAATATATATATAGGCTTCTAGTACTTTCCCTTTCTTAATCTTATTTCTAAGAGCTAAATAAAACTTAGGTAAATAGCCTATAAAAGAGTAATTAAAAGAGTAGCCTATAGTTTTATTTACTATATTATTATAAGTAAATTAAGCTACTAGAAGTAGCTTAGGCTATATTTACTAGTTTTTTATAATAAAATATTAGAGATAGTGCTTAAGTACTTAGTTTATTTTTTTTATTTACCTATTAGTTTAAAGATAAAATACTATAGAAAGCCTTTACTTTATATATAAGAGATAGTATAAGTCTAACTAGAATTAGATTATAAAGACTAATCACTTATTAAATATAATGCCTTTTAGTACCGTAAATTATAGTTTAATTTCTCTATAGAAAAGCTTTACTTGTTATGCTATATTAATTATAGTAGTTATAGGTAAGAAGATAAAGTACTTAGTAAATTAGTTTATAATTACTAGGATTATATTAGTTTATTACTTACCTATTTCTATTATAAGTAACCCTATAATAAAATCTATTAAGATTTTTACCTATAGTTACTATAGTATTAGTAGTAATTTAAGGCTCTTATATAGGTAATACTATTTAGCTACTACTTATTAGTAAACCCTATAGCTTATAATATAATCTAATATAAACTTACTTATAGCTAGCTACTAAAAGTAATACTTTAATAGCTTAAGAGTATACTTAGTCCTAAAGTAATTTACTAGTAAATTATTATAGTATAGCTATAAAAGCTCTTATTATAAGATAAGCTCCTAGGGAATAACTACCTAGTCTTAGTATATTAGAAAACCCCCTATAATATATAACTATAAACTAGCTTTTCCCTTCCTATTTACAAGGGAATTATTAATCTTACTATTTTATCTCTATAAATCTAACTCTTAACTTTATACCTTTTATAGTAATTATACTAATAGTTTATTTAGCCTAGATTAGTAAGGATTTAGTAATACTATAGTCTCCTATATCTCTAATACTATAATAATATCTTAGATATATATTACTTTCTCCTTAAAATCCCCTTTATTTAGCTAATCTTTTACTAGATTTATAATAGCTAACTAGCCTCTTAACTAGGCTACTCTAGCCTCTAGAGCTTTCTTTATAAGGGCTAGGGTATTTTCCTTCCCTAATAATATCTTATTAAGCCTCTTTATATTTAAGATTAGTATCTTACTATATTTTCTTTAATATATTAGTATACTTTCTTTTACTATTTCTTTAGTAACTATTATTTTCTTTTAAAGCTTTAGTAAAAGTACCTTATTTAATAGGGGTTTATCTTTATAATTAAACCTCCTTAATAGTATACTTACTAAGTTACTTTTCCCTAGTCTGTACTTAATTATAAAGTAAAAGAGGTAAAGTAATATACACTATTTAGCTTACCTTTTATTTAACTTTTATTACCTTATAAAAGTCTATAAGTTATAGTAATCTAATAGGACTTTTACTAGAGCTACTATACTTTTTATATAGTATTACTAGTGCTTTAAATAACTTTACTATAGTAAGTAACTCTTAATTAGCTATATTATAATTATACTTAGTATTTATAAACTTCCTTTACTAAAAGGCTACTAAATACTAGTAGCCCTTATTATTTTATTAAGATAAAATTCTTACTATTATTGTTGCGACATCCGGGTTAACGTCAGGTTAACCACTAGGGGAAGTGGAGCACGTGCGGCAACGCCGCCCTTTAATTAGCTACACCTATACGCAAGGCAGGCATATAACTTATAATCCCTTTTCCTATAGCTACGCAGCCCCTTAGATAGCTTTATAAATTAACTTCTAATATACCTTTAAATTAGACCCTTTTTACACTAGTATATAACGTTATAATAGCCTTAATAGTGCTAACACTAATTAGTGGTTAAAAAACCATAGATAAGCAAGGAATTACTTAAGAAAAGACCTTCCTTTAGTTAACTAAGGAAGCGTGCTAAAGGAAAATAAACTCTAGATACTAGATATTAGGCTTCTAAGGAATTTAACTTTTTTTATTATTAAGTTTAGAGCTATTAATAGAGGAATTAATTCTATTATCTATTATAAGAAAACTAATTAACTAACTAAGAAGTTTATAGCTATATATAACATCTTAAACCTAAGATTAACTTAACCCTTACTAGTTAAAAAATCCCTTAGCCTTGCTAGCTAAACTATATAATATAATAATACTTTCTAATAATAAATAAGTGCTATTATAGACTAAAAAGGGAAAGTAACTTACTAAATCTATAGACCCTAAAAGACCTAATAAGTTTACCTTACCTTAATAACTTTAAAAACACACCTTAGCTATTATAACTAACTAGAAGAGCTCTAGAGAACTAGACCCTTAGACTACTAAGGATTAGGAGCTTAATAACCATATTATATAGATAATTAATGTCTATAAGAGCGGCTAATATAAAGATCTTACCCTATAGGAGATCTTCTATAGTAACCTTAATAGCTAGACTAAAGAAATACTTAACTAAGCTTTATAACCCTTAGTGCGTAAATTATAAGACTACCTCTGTAAAAATAGCGTATATATTATTTAGAAATAAAGCAGTAAGATTATTAAATTATTAGTCTAAGTCCTTAAAGAAGATATAATGCCACTATAGCCTAAGAATAAAATTATAAAGTAAATAGCTATAGGTAAATTTATCTTTATTAATAACCCTTCTATTATAAGCCTTCCTATTTACACTCCCTCTCTTTATAACCCTTTACTATATAATTCTACTATTAATAACCCTCTTACTATATAATTACCTTTAAGAAAAAACACGCCTTAATTGCTAATAATTCTATTTATTACCCTAGAGTAACTAGTTTAATAGCTATAACTAGCTTAAGTTATGCTAGCCTTAATAATTCTCTTTAAAGACTAAATTATAAGAAAGATCTTAGAACTTATAAAAGGATATAAGGATAATAACTATTATAGTAAGAAAATATATAACTTCCTTATACTAAAAGTTAACCTATTCTAGAATAAATATAATAGAATAAACCTTCTATAGGAATATATATATAAGGCCTTTCTAATTATACTCTTAGGTAATGCTAAATAGTATTACCTTAATTATCTAGTAAATAAAGGTCTTATATATAAATAAATAGTTAATAATATCTATTAACGCTTTAAAACAGAAAGTAACTAATAGTTTTATTGCTAAGAATAGAATAATATAACACTTAAGAATATTATTACTTAGAATCCTAATAAATCTAAGCTAGATTATCTTAAGACTTTGCTTATAACCCTTAAGCATATATATAGAGGACTCTTTCCCTTATTAATAGTTAATATAAAGCTCTATTATTAAATATTAAGCGTAATTTCTAGTGTTCTAGAATATAAGTAAGCTAAGTATAATTATTTACCTGGTTTTAAAGGACTTACTAGAGACCTCTATAACTTAATCTCTATTACTAAAGCTAATAAGTTAGCTACCTAATTTAATTAAAGCACTATTAATACTACTAATACTAATAATTTAGAGGTAATGTTTATAGACTACTATTATAATTAACTATATGTTATGGACTCGAGCTATAAGCTCGGGTCAAGTCCGGCTCCGGAAAGTACGCGGACTGTGTGCGGCTAGGTTAGGGCTACACGCAGACCACGCATAGGCTACGTATAAGTTACTATAAATCTAGGCGCTATGTAACTACTAGTGTAATTCCTTTTTTCTTCTATAAGAATAATATTCTTACTCTAAACTCTTATAAGTAAAAGCTATAAGGCTAGTTCTTAATATATATTATTCTTTACTATAGAAATATATTAACTAGTAAATATACTATTACTATAAGATAAGATAAATACTAATAAGTTAGTAATATTATAATACTTACTTAAATAGTAAGTAAGGTAAATTAAGTACTTAACTAATAAGTATAATATAGTACCTATACTAATTTAGCCTAAGTAAAAACCCCTTCTTACTAAGCCCCCCTTTAATAGTAATAGGGTTTTATTTATAGCTTAGAAAGGCCTAATAGCCTATAAGTTACTTATAGATAAGGATTTTATTAGTAATAAATAGGACTAGTAGTGTTTTATTTACTAGAACCTATCTCCTAAGGTATAGGTATAGGTTATACCTTTCTTGAAAAAGGGCTATTTACTTAACTATTACCTAGAGTAACTTCTTAAATACCTTAGGGAGATATTTAATAACTCTTATTAATAGGAATTAGCTATTATAGAACTTAATTAGTTAATATAATAATAAAATAAGCGAATTAGTAACTTCTATATTTATTTTAAATAGAAATTAGCTCTAGCTAGGGGGCTTAATTAGTTAGACTTAGTAAAGTTATCTAAGCTATATATAGCGCTTAATAAATAAATAAGGGACTATAGTATAAGTTAGAATATACCCTAGGCTAATTATATTTCTATAATAGCCTACTATTAAAGCATTACACTAGATATTAAGTCTTACTAATTAGAGAAAAGGCACTAGATATAGAAATATAGTAATTAGGCGCCTAACCTAAATAAAACTAAGGTATATAATAAGGATATACTAATAATAAATATTTAATCTATAGCTATAATAAGGACCTAATAAGGCTCTAGAAAGTCTATAGGACACTAAAGGTTAGGTAATAAAGGGGGTAGTAAATAGGCTAAATAAGTTACCTAAGATATACTTAATACGCGCTATAATAAGGGGAAATATATATAATATAGCTCCTCTAAGTATTTTATTATAGTATGCTCTTTATACCCTGCTATCTAGCTATAAAAGAAGTCTTCTATTAATATTTATAATATAAAGAATATAACTTCTATAGACTTAAATATTAAGTCTATAAGATAGTTAGGAAAAGAGTGACCCTATTATTAAGTTATTTAATAAAGAATAAGGGAAGAAGGCATAGAGAGGCTTAATAGTATATAGTTATTACTAATAAGGACTATAAAGAGATCTAGAATAATATAGATTTATTCCCCTTCTTAGTTCTTACTCTAATTAATAAGACTACCTTTATAAATACTTAAGTTAATATAGGCTATAACTACTATACTACTATAAGTAAACGCTTAGTCTAAAAGCTTTAATTAAAATACCTCTTTTTTCTAACTAAGAGGTTAGTTTATATAGCTATTAGTGTAAAATAAGGGGGAAAAGAGAGCTATAAGAAATAATTATATATATTGTATATTATTTGTTTTTAGTTAGATTTAGATAGATAGGAAACTCTAATTATAGCATATTATTGAAATGTAGGGAGCTAGTTGCCGGCTGGCAACAGCTGTACAGGTGTAGCTCTACGGTCGGGGACTAATAGAACTACTACGTTAAATATTCACCACAACGCAACAGAAGGTTATGGCAATTATTAACTAATAGAATTTAATCTAGATGACTTTTACAATATCTTATATACTAATAGAATTGATTTTAGTGACGTTGTACGGGCAATGCGGCTGTTAGATTAAGAGGCCTAGCTATCTAGCTAGATTAAAAAGATCTTCTTCCTCTCATATACCCACCGACTATATTGGTGGATCTAGGCTGCTAAAAGGGTCTTAAAGGCTACTTTTGATTTTCCGCAAAATTCATTTGTATATAAAATCCAAAAAATTAACTTACTACTATACAAACTAGCAACCCATATGCACTAACTTTTGGTCCAAAAAATATTCCTGTATAAAATAAAAGCCCTGTCTTTAAGCTTTAATTTGCTATATACAAGACTTTTATACGACCTCTAGTTAAAGAGAAAATCGCTGTTAAAGATAGCTATAGGGTAACCTATGTGTAGGGTAACCTGCTTACGTCACCCTAGCTTACTAAATTACTAGTGGCGCTGTGGTTGTGGCTACGCTTGCAGCTATTGATGTGCGTTGGGCACGTGACTTGGAAAAGATATCCCCTAGCAGGATAAAGGTGTAGAAAAAAGGATTGAATTTTAGCTATCTTCTATTATACAAATAGAAGAATAAAAGCTCCTCTTTTATAGAGAAAGCTATTATATTAGAAGTTATATGCTTCTAATGTAATTTATTGCGTTTAGCGATATGCATTTTTAGCTCCCCTAATACGGTCATAAGCGTATATTATTCGTTATAGACGCTATATCCACTATTAGGCAACACACCCCCTAGTTAGTATTAAGGCTATTAAGATTACTAACTATTACCTTATCTAGCGGATGTATAGTGTTTTAGTAGTAGGCGAATTTATTATAAAGTTAAAGTAAGCTCTCTTACTTTTATACCTACACTCCCCCTAGTAAAAGCTCTTTTAATGTAATAATTATAGGCTTCCTTTTCTTACCTTTTTATTACACTTTTTATTAACTATCCCTATGTTTTAATTAATATATCTCTTTATATATTAGCTTAAGCAGAGGAGGAGGCTAGCTCTTAGGAGGGCTTAACTACTCCTAAGCGTAAGCTTTATATTACTAATACTTTAGCCTTAAACTTCTATCTAAGCTTTAGTATAGCTTATAATAATCCTCTTATTCCCCTAGCTAGCTCTAAGTAGCTTACTAGTAAGTTATAATCTCTTATTAAGGCATAAGGAGAGCGCACTATACATATGCCTTTACAAACCTTATATCTTATTAGGGCGTAAGTAAGAGGTAGTTATATAAGGCATAATCCTCTGCAATCTTTGTAGAAGTAACCTATTTATACTAAGCTCTCCTTACCCTTTTACTCCATGCTAACCTTATAGCCTAATACGCCTAATCCTTATAGTCCTTTATAAGATATTCCCTATAATAGGTATGTTTAAGTAAGTATTATAGGTAAGGGCAATTTAGGTTACTACTATAAGGTTAGGTTTAGATAATCTTAGAGATACTACTTATATAAGGTAAGTAATTACTATTATTAGCCTTTGTATAATACTTGTGTTC
The DNA here is from genome assembly GCA_000729825.1 of Epichloe sp. AL9924. Taxonomy (NCBI): domain Eukaryota; kingdom Fungi; phylum Ascomycota; class Sordariomycetes; order Hypocreales; family Clavicipitaceae; genus Epichloe; species Epichloe sp. AL9924. The sequence continues at coordinate 24,003 of JFGW01000302.1, read as the reverse complement.
CCCTTACTAAGTAAATATTATTAGCGCTAGATAATAACTCTAAGGTATAGCGCTCTTAATCCCTCTTTTAACTACTCTTTTGCTTATATATTATATAAATAGTAAAGCAGTGTTATAAGGCGCTATAACTCTAATTAGAACTTATTATAGAGCTAGATTCTATATATAAAGAGGTTATTACTTTAAGCAATAGGGCTAAGGGTATTACTAGGGGCTCTTTAGCAGTGGATAATAAGAAAGTAACTAAGGTAATAGTATATCTTAAGGAGGTTATTTACCTTCTTATATAAGTCCTTTCCCTTATATTTAGAATAGCGTTTATATGCGTTTTTTTTATATAATAGCGTTTAGTGTTTAGCGTTTTACTAATTATATTTGCCTTAGTAGCGCTTTATTTACTAAGGAGGGGGTCTTTATATATTTCTAGGGTAATTAATTTTATGCCCCCTTATTAATATGCCTATAATTCCTTAATAATTTATACGCTTTAAATGTCATATAGTGTGCGTAGATTTACTAGACTAAGTATTAATCTAAAGCGTTTAAAGTGCTAATAATTTAACGCTTTTATAAACCTATTAGTAGGTATCTCTGCTATTAGCAAATATATAATTTTAAAGCTTCCTTTCTTAAATTCCTGCTTTAACCATATATTATGAATATTAATATAATATAGTTAAGTGTTTAATTGCTTCCTCTTATTTAGTATAAGCTAAATTATTTGTTAATTATCGCAATTAATAATCTAGTCTTTATAGGCGTTAAATTTAATATCTCTAAACAGGCGCTAGAGGCTTATAGTCTCCTTTACTACCTGTTATAAAGCAAGTAATTTAGCCTTTATTATAGATGTTATTACTATTATTTAGCGCATAGCTTTCTAGATAATAGGTTTACTAAAGAGAGTAATTAAGTATCCTTATAATAATTTATAAGTCTTAAGATTATCTATAAAGGAGGTATTACTTAAGATTTAAAGAGCTTAAAGTTTAGTAGTTATACTATAGTATAGCGCGAGTTTGCTTATAATAAGTAAATAGCAGATAGCTTAGTCTGCTGCCTTTATATGCTCTAGTCCTAGATTTATTAGGTATTATAATAGCTTTACTGCCGCAAAAGCTATGTTAGGCCTAATTATAATTATAGTGTATAGGATTAATTTAATCTTTTCCCAGTAGATCTTTATTACTTACTTCTTAGCTTTACCCTTAAACTTATAATACTCTACTACTAGGATTAGTATAGTAAGGAAAGTGCCTTTTCCTACTTACCTAAATTTCTCCCAAATCTTATTAATATATGCCTTATAACTAAGATACACCCTCTATTATACTTAATCTCTAATAATTTAGATCCCTAGGAAGAATCCTGCTTTACTCTTCTTATCTAATTTATATGCCTCCTTTAGGCCTTTAGAAATGTGGTTAGTAATCTCTTTATTATCCTTATAAAACACTATAAGAATATTATCTATAAAGAATATAAGGAAGATAGTCTAATCTTTTATATAGAATAAGTAGGGCTTCTTTTTGCTTAATTTAAGCCTAAGCCTCTTAAGTAACTTACTTAATTCCTTAAACTATAGTTATAAGGAGTCTCTTAATCTATAGAGGGCCTTAAGTAATTCTATATATTCTCTAAGTATTATAAAGCCTTAAGGGAGTTCACATATTATAGGTATTCTATCCTTTCTATGTTTAGCGTAGAGGAAGGCATTCTTAATATTATACTGCCTAGTCTCTAAGTTAAATCTAGTAACTAGAGCTATAAATACATAGAACGCGTGCGTAGCGAGCGTTATAGTATAGGTATATTTAATTATAAAGATATCTTAGAGGTCTTCGCGCACACACAAGCGCGCTTTATAACAGACTAACATCCCTTTCTTATTAAACTTATAAGAAAACACCTATTTTAATAGCAGCAGCTTTAAATAAGCTATAGAATGCTTTATCTGCTACTATATTCCTTGTTCTTTTAGCTTATTAATCTCTTTATTTATTGCCTTTAACTATTCTTCTCTAAATAAATAGTCCTTTGCTTTCTTCTATAACTTTAGAGGTTTAGTAAGATCTAATTAATAAACAGTCCTTACCTTTCTCTTTAGGTTAAGGTATAATCTATTTTCTTTATTATAATACGCGTTAATCACTAAAAACACAGTTTTATAGCGCTTAAAATCCTAATCTCCTAGAAAGAGCTTATAAGGGTCTCCCTCCTTAGTCTTCCTATACTTAATAAAGAAATCCTTTAGGTCTTAGAGGCTATTAATAAGAGCTTTATTAGGTCCTTTCCTCTTTCTCCCTATTAGCTAAGCGTAAGAAGGAATATTACCCTATGCTCTCTTTATTTGTAATCTTAAGCTTATTTGCACACCTTTATATGTAACTATTCTAAGACTCTATTCTGCGATTTCTAGCTATATAGCTAGAGCTCCCTTTAAGCCCTCTGCGTGGGTAGCTAGTTTAGTATTTACTCCTATAGGTTTATCTTATTACTAGTTTTTCTTTGCTTTGTTTACTAGCTTAGGCGGTTAATTACCTATTAAGTTATTAATAACTTAGTCCTTAGCATTATATGCTTAGTATTCTAGAACCTTATAAGGACGTTAGCTTTCCTAAGCCCTTATAGTAGCATCCTGCTTACTACTTATTAAATCTATTATTACATTACTTTCTTAAGCATATAAATCTAGAGCATTATACTCCTTTTCGCTCTCCTAAGCTTCTAGATTAGGAGTCTCCTACTCTTTAATTACTAGATCTAGTAATAGCTAAGGTGTTTAAAGTCTAATTTGCTTATTAAGGTATATAGCTTCTCTTTCCTTTAGCTAAGAAGTCTATAGAGCTTCTACCCCTAAGTTTAAACTCTTAGTCTAATCCTTTTAGGGTTTAATTAGCGTGAGGAAAAGATTTAATTCTTTGTCTAGTTTAGTGTCTATTTTAAGGGCTTAGAATTACGTTTTAAGCTTGTTAATTAATAGCTCTATTGCGCTTTCCTTAGCTAGATTATAAAAAATTAACTTATTAAACGTGATATTCCTTGTTATTATAACCTTTCCTAGTCTTAGTATTTAAATGCGATATATATTAGAGGCAGAGTACCTAACCAGATATCTAATATAGCCCCTAGGATTTGTCTTATAGAACTGTCTATGTTTATTAGCTTTACGATCCCTTTAAAGAGAATAAGCGCAATAGCTATATACATGCAACCCGCTCTAATCTAGCCTTAGGTTAGCTATAGGCTCCCTTATTAGTAACTAAGTATTATTATAGAACTAGGTTTCTAGGGTTTCTAATAGTGTTTTCCACCTAGATTATTAAATAGGGCTTATATTATATAGGTACGCTACTGCTTATATGCTCTCTAACTATAGATTTAGTGGTAGCCTTACGCCTATAAGTATTGTATTTAACTGTAACATAATTATTTACCTTGCCCTCTTTATAACTCTATTAGGTTTATAAGTGTACGGAGGCGTAAGCTTAAGATTAATGCCTTATAAGCGTGCCTACGTTTAAAAGATTATATCTTTAAATTAGCTAATAACAGCTCCTTCGTGATCTTGCCTGATCTTTGTAATTAACAATCTAAATTGCCTTATAACCTATTATTTAAGGTAAATTAATACATTAAACACTATTACCTACGATTTATTAGGTAATATATATATATAAATTATGCCTAAGAACTTATCTTTTATAACTATTAACTAGTTTATACTATTATAACTAGGCTTATAGTCCTAAAGGTCCTAATAGATCCTCTAAAAAGGCCTTAGTAATATATATTCTAGTGGTCTTCTTAAAATAACTTAGTAAGCGTAAACAAAAGAACATATCTCACAGTCCCTACGCTTTATTCTATATAATCGCACTCCCCTTATATAAGTGTAACTCTTAGCTAAAGCATCCTTACTAAGGTGCCTAGAATAAAGATGCTATAGCTCTTTAGGGTCTGCTTATATAGGGCACGGGTCCCTGCTTAGGTAACTACGCTACGAGCATTATGTGTTATTATATGCTTCTAAATTAATTATTAAGAAGATTACTAGTGCTATAGCTAAATTTACTACTTACTTAAGACCTTTATAAGAAGATAGAGGCTTATATTAAAGGAAAATAATATTATACTTCCTCTAAAGCTTTGCTAATAATAAGCTTCTATAAAAGGGTCTAATACATAAGGAGTAGTCCGCTCTATAATACTAAACGCCCTTCTTCTAAAGAAGGCTCTCTAATATAATATTTATATAAAAACCAGGCATAAGTGTAATATTATGTAAGGTAAGGCTTTCTATAAGCTCTCCCTTTAGTCCGTTAAAAATATTCTTAATTATATAAGTACCTCTTCTAGTGATCTAGAAGGAGGTTATTCTAGCCTTAAGGTAATTATTATATATTTTATTAAAGGTGCTAGGTTTAAAGTAACTAATATTATTTATAACGTGAAAAGCGCTATAGTTATTAAAGAGAGTGCTTTTAAAGAGTATATATCTTACGTTCTTAAGCGTGGTATAGCTTCCTAGAGCTAGAATTACTCTCTTAAGAATCTTTAGGTTAATAATTACTACTATAATAGCACTAGGTAACTTTTCTCCTTTATAATTCTTAATGCCTTTTACTATTTACCTATCCTTTACTACCTTAGAGCATAGGTTTTTCTATTTAGCGCTTTTATAGCATTCCTTAACCTTCTTATAGTTAACTTTTATAGAAGGCTTAAATCCTAGAGCTTTCTCACTAGTTACCACGTAGTGTAAGCTATAGTATGCTTAGGGAGACTAAAAGTGCGTAGTTAGTGCCTTTCCTATGTAATAAGGGCACTTCTTTAGACTATTATTCTTTTAACCTTTATTACCTTAGTTAGAGCGCTTCCTAAGGGTAGTTATATAGCTTCCTTTTCTAGAGGCTAAGCTTATAGCTTGCGTTACCCTGCGGTATCTTATATACTTAGAAGCAATTCCTTAAAGAGTTATATCTTTAGGAAGAGAGTTAGAGGACTATACTAGTTATATAATCTTAGTTTTTGCCTATTTAGGGTTAAAGCACGCTCTAATAGCTGTAATAAAGTTACGAATTATATTAGGACCCTAAACCTTATTAATCTTATGCATTAATGCTTTCTAGTATAGCTTCCCCTATTGCTTAATCTAACACTTAAATTATATATTTGCGCGTTTAGCGTTATAAAGGTAAGCTATATACTTTACTAAGACCTCTAACTTAATAATAACTTACCCTAGAGAAAACCTCTTCTTAAGCTTAATAGAGATTTGCTAAAGAGTAAGTTTCTTATTATTTATATTGCCCTCCTTAATTTTATTGATTACTATAGTATAGGTATTTAGGTTAATAGTGCTTATAATCTAAGTACTAATAGTCCTTTCTTAGGACTTTATTGCTTTATATACTTAATACTTAGATATAAACTTATAAGATAAGAAGGACAAAGCCTCTTAGAAGGTAAGCTTTATAGCATTATTTCCCTAATTCTTTGTAATAAGAGCTTTATATAACTTAGGAGTAATAGCAGAGGGCTTTTCTAAGTAGTTAGAGTTAAGCTCTAGGAGCTAGGGATTAACTCTTTCCTAGATCTCTTAGCTTTAGGCAGCTTGCTTTAATGCTTTATACTATTCTTCTTACTTATTAGAAGAGACTAACTTAACGCTAGTCTTAAGACTTAGGTATAGAGAAGTAGTTAAATCTATTATATACTTAGGTAGTTAGTAAGGAGAAGTACACATATATATCTTATGTGTAGGGGACTTAGTGGAAGTTATAGGCATGTACCTTCTAGGCTTATAACTAATGTGCGTTAGGCACGTGACTTAGAAAAGATATCCCCTAGTAGGATAAAGGTATAGAAAAAAGGATTAAATTTTAGCTATCTTCTATTATATAAATAGAAGGATAAAAGCTTCTCTTTTATAGAGAAAGCTGTTATATTAGAAGTTATATGCTTCTAATGTGATTTATCGCGTTTAGCGACGTGCATTTTCAGCTCCCCCGATACGGTCGTGAGCGCATATTATTCGTCATAGACGCTGTATCCGCCATTGGGCAACAGCTATAACGCAATTGAATAATCCACAATTGATTTGGATTAGTCATCCACACGGTCGGTCGCAGCTATCAGGCTTGCAATGCAAGCTAGTAATAGAAAGGTCCTTTGACTAGAAAGGGCTAAAAATAGGTCTTATTTTTAACACATATATAATCCTAGGACTAATAAGGTAACTTATCCTTAGTACACTATGAATAGAATAGAATGAAATTACCTTAGATATAACACACTAATAGGTGTGCGTAAAATGAGCAAATAGTTTATATATCTAGGCTATAGTTAATAAAAAGGTTAATTAACCTATAATATCTATCTTAGGTTTAACCTTTACTAGGATAGTATAGTAAGTAAAGAGATAGAAGGAATATATTTAGCTTTACGCTATAAGCCTCAGAGCTTTGTACTACACTACACTACATACTACACTACACTACATACTACACTACACTACATACTACACTACACTACATACTACACTACACTACATACTACACTACAAGGAGATTTTTTTACTACATGTAGTATTTGTAGTATTTTCTTATATTTAGTAATATAATAGCTTATAATAGCTTATAATAGCTTATAATAGCTTATAATAGCTTATAATAGCTTATACTAGCTTATAATAGCTTATAATAGCTTATAATAGCTTATAATAGCTTATAATAGCTTATAATAGCTTATACTAGCTTATAATAGCTTATACTAGCTTATAATAGCTCATACTAAAAAGAGAAAGCGGGGGAATACCCCTCCTTAAATTTTTTTTCGCTTAGCTAAGTAAGTGAGTCATAAATAACGCAATTGACTAAATAGTCTAATTAAACCAATTAAACTATCAGAGACCTATAAAAGACCTATAAAAGACTTACTTTTTAAAATTTACTTTAAAAAATAAGAATAGTATACCTATAACTTTTATATTATATAAATCTAGCTAATTTATAGCTTTTTCTATAAATTTTACTAAGAAATAATTCATTTTTATTTATAAAAAAATATTTTCTATATAAAATGTATTAGTTTTTAATATTATAGGTCTCTTATAGTTATATAATACTAATTATACTATATATATCCTATATTATATAATATAAAACAAGTTATAAATTTATTATAATTAAATACTATATTTAAAAATAGTATATAATATTATATAATAAGTTATAAATTTAGAAGCTTTTATAATATATAAAGCTTTTTTTTTAAATTATATTAGTAACTTTATATTAATATCTGTTCTTTTATTACTAATATTTTAAGAATTCTTTTGTAATAATATTATAATATTAAAGTAATAAATTTTAAAAAAGAATAAAAGAATTATAAAAATTATATATTAATTCTAATAAATTATCTATTTACCTAAGGTTTTTATATATTATAAATAAATATATTAGCTATTTAAAACATATTTTATAATTCTTTAATATAGTTATTTTAATTCTTAATATATTATTTAGTACTATTTCTAAAGATATATATAGGGTACTTTTATAATAAAAAAGCACCTTTAATAAATAATAGAATATTAATATTAGAAAAAGTAGTATATTTATAATATAAACCCTTAGTATATATTTAAAAATTAAAAGATTTTAAATATTATAAAATATAGTCTATAGATACCCTATACCCCTACTTATAGCTATTTTTCTAAATAAGGTAAAACTTTATAAATTTATAACTAAGTAACTAAATTATAATAAAAAAAACAGCTAATATTAACTTTAATAAGAGAAATCTAAGGAATATTATAAGACTATATAATACCCTACTTTTTGTTTTACTAATACTATATTTGTAGTATTTATAGTGTAGTGTAGTATTTACTACACTACACTATATACTACACTACACTAAAATCTACTACACTATATACTATAACAAAAGTCAAAATACTACAAATACTACACTACATGCAAAGCTCTGATAAGCCTATAGGAAATTATATCTATTTTGCAAATTAATATAACCCTAAAGGCTATAGAGAAGGAGCTTCTTGCTTCCTTACTAGAGATACTTTAGGACTTTAAGGAATTATTTTAGGAAAGTAAGGTAAATATTCTACTACTACACTAAGGGAAGTTAGACTACTATATTTGCCTTAGGCATAATACAAATAGAAATAAACCTAACTTACTATAAGCACTATTATATAATATACCCTAGGAGTATTTACTTAAGATTTAAAAGTAAGTAATAGACTTAATAAATAAGGGTTAGATTTAAGTGAGTTTATTATTAGTAGTAGCTCTAGTATTATTAGTAAAGAAACCTAGTAGTAGTTAGAGGTTTTATATAGACTATTACGCCCTAAATAAGATTATAGAATAGAACTATTACCCCTTACTATTAGTAAAGGAGATACTATATTTATTATTAGAGGTAAGGTAGTTTATAAAGCTAAATATATAATTAGCGTTTTACTGCATATATATTACTAAATGTAAAGAACACTAGATAGCATTTTACATAAGGTTTAGTTTATTTAAGTAATTAGTATACCCCTTTAGGTTAGTAAGCGTACCTATAACCTTTTAAAGGTATATTAATAGTGCCTTAAGCAGTATCCTAGGTAATTATATTACTATATATCTTAATAATATCCTAGTTTACTTAAGCAAATTATAAAAGGACTATATATAAAAGGTCAATAGCGTGCTATTTAGACTATAGTAAGCTAGTCTAAACCTAGATATTAAGAAATATGTATTTATAACTAAGGAGGTTAAATACCTAGGGTTTATTATCTAGGTAGGGAAGGTAATTTACCTAGATAGGGAGAAGATTATAGTAATTTAGGATTAGGAGGCACTAATAAGGGTCCGCGAAGTCTATGGGTTTCTTAGGTTTACTAACTTTTATTATAATTTTATACTAAAGTTCTTAGACTTAGTAAGCCGTCTAATTAACTTAATAAAGAAAGGAGCCTTATTTTACTAGATAAAGGAGTGTAATAAGGCTTTTAAGGTATTAAAGGTAGCCTTTATATTATACCTAATCCTAACTTAATAGGATCCTAAGAAAGATATATTAGTAAAGGTAAATTATTCTAGTATAGTATTAGGGGGTTATCTCTCTTAGTTTAGTAATAATAGTATCTTACACCTAGTAGCCTACTATTTAGCTTAATTATAGGCTTCTTAATAGAATTACACTATCTATAATAAGGAGCTACTAGTAATTATTTGCTACCTTAAGGCATAGTTAGTAAAGCTTTAGAGTATAAGTAAACTATTTATAATATTAATAGACTATAAAAACCTTAAGTACTTTATAGCGCTAAGGGAGATATTAGAATAATAGGCATAATAGGCAAAGACTCTAGCACTCTTTAACTTTTACTTATAATATAGGCTAGGGATATAAGTGAAATAACTAGACGCGCTATTATAATGTTATCTAGATAGGCTAGAAATAAATAGAGCAAAAACCTTAATTATTTAATTAGTAATAAGCCCTATAAAATTTAGCTTTAAGAGGGGATAACCACATGTATACCTTAAGCCTATTATAGTAATAGAGGGGGTGATTATAAATACTAGTCTAGCCTTATTAAGGAGTCTTCCTACTAGTAAGTTATTATTTATAGATAAACACCTCTAATCCCTATAGGACTAGTCCTTAACCTAGGATAGAGCTTATAAGCTATAGGTTAACGTAGTAGTGATACAGGCTAGGAAGTTCCTAGAAGCCACTAATATAAGAGAGTAAATTATAGACTATTAGATTAGTATAAAAGGGGCACTTTAATTCTAAGGGTAGACATAGGTTCCTAAATAAGAACCACTAACTATAATATTAATATAATAAGTCTATAACTTACCCTTATTAGGTTACCTAGGGTAGAATATAACTTTTAAGGCGCTTTAAAGGGACTTTTATTAGGATAGCATGTCACAGGATGTGGCTCGTTTTATACAGAACTATCACTGTTATAGAGGGAGGAAGAGCTAGTAACTACGACAAGGCTTATTAAAGCTAATCCCGCCGCCGGACAGGTACTAGTCGCAAATATTTATTGACTTTATGACCGACCTTCTAGCCTAGGGTTAGGAGCAGCTAAGGTTCCTGATGGTTATCACGGATCGGCTATCCAATATCTAGGTTAATATTAGGTTAACCACTAGGGGAAGTGAAGCACGTGTAGTAACGCTGCCCTTTAATTAGCTATACCTATATGTAAGGCAGGCATATAACTTATAATCCCTTTTCCTATAGCTACGCAGCCCCCTAGATAGCTTTATAAATTAACTTCTAATATACCTTTAAATTAGACCCTTTTTACACTAGTGCATAACGTTGCAATAGCCTTGACAGTGCTAACAATTATAAAGATTAAAGTATTTATCTTATCATATACTAGCTAACTTAGGTTATAATAATAGAGAATAGGCGCTTACTAAAAGGTATTTTTAAGCTAGTTAAATACTAGTTATTTCTTTACTTTAAATATAAACTTCCTAGTTTAAATACTATTTTAACTACCTTTTATTAATATATATAGGGATACTATAATCCTAGAGTATTTATAAATAAACTATTAGTAAGAGTTATAAAATCTAAGAAATAACTATATATCCTTAAACCTTATAAGTTCCTTCTAGTCTTAGATTATATTAACTTTATATATATCTATTAGAATCCTATGAACTAATAAAATAAACCCTAGGAATTTTACTAACTTCTAGTAAAATAAATACTTTAAGGGTTTTATATATAGCTTTACTAACCTTATATATTCTAGGACTTCCTTAATATATATAGTATACTTCTCCTATATTTTTAAGAAAATAAGGATATTATCTAGATATACTATATAAATAGTATTAACTAGCCTATAAAGTACTTTATAAATATAGCTTTAAAAAGTAACTAAGGTATTAGTTAACCTAAAGGGTATTATAAAATATTTATAGTATTTATAATATATATAAAATATAGTTTTTTACTTATTACTTTTTTTAATATAAATTTAATAATAAGTATTCTTAATATTAATCTTTAAGAAGTAATAAGCCTCTTAATAATAATCTAGAATCTTTAAAATTAGAGGAAGAGTATAGTAATTCTTTTATATTACTTTATTAAGTCCTTTATAATCTATATATAGTTGAAGTATTTTATCCTTCTTTAGTATAAATAGGATAAGTGTACTTATAAAGCTCTTAAAGAGTCTTATCTAGCCTTTCTATAGGTTTTTATTAATATATTTATAGAGCTTCTTTAGCTTTCTTTAGAAAAAAAAGTAAATTAGTTTATATAGGGGTATAGCCCTAGGCACTAGGTTAATTATATAATTAGTGTTCTTTTTTAATAATAAGCTTCTTACCTTATTTAATATAAATATATCTTTAAACTTATATAGTTCCTTAGGGATATTTTTAATAGTTCTATATACTTTTACTTTCTTATTATCTTTAAGGATAATAAACTTATCTTCTATAACTTTAGTAATAGTAATATAATAGTCTTATTATATATTACCTTTATAAACTTATAGAGAGTTATAAGTAAAAAGGCTATTTTCTTTTTTTTAAAATACTATTCTTATAAGTATAAATAAAGATATATATATTCTTTAGTAAGTATATATATTCTAATTAAAATAGGACTTTCCCTTACTCTTAAGTCTTTATTTATAGCTATATATAGTAGCTTAAGGTTTTTCTTTTCTTCTCTTAAGTTTTTAATTATAATAAGTACCTTATAAATACTCTATTAAAGAACTATAAGGGCCTTTACTATCTTAATAATAAGTACTATAGCCTAAGCCTAGTTAAGCTTATAGTTTTTTATAAACTTAGCACTAATAATATCAATCTTAGTATAACTATTAGGATTTACTACTATTTTAATATCTTTATACCTATAAATAATAACTAGTATATAAAACCTATACCTTATTAATACCTTAGTATTTAAAGTAAAGATAAGTGTGAGGCCCCACTAACAACACAGGCGCACCACTAGCGCGCCCCGCGGACAGGCTACACCCTAGGGCTAGGTCTATATAACACTAGTAAGCCACTAGCTATAAGCTAGTAACTTATATATATAATACACTTAGACTTAGTAAGCTTTAATTAATATACTAAAGCCCTTATACCTCTTACCTAGCTATTATTATTCTTATAATTCTAAAGCTTCTCCTACTAGCTACCTAAGAGTAATATAAGGGGAAGAACTACTTAATTTACTAGAGTAATATTAGATAATAACTAGAACTAATTAAATAAGGGTAGCACTATAGCTAAGAATATGCTATATTTTATAGAGACTACGCTTAAAATTAGACCCCTTACTATTAGTACTAAAGCTATAGTAATAATAAAGCAAATTACTTAGCTTAAATACCTCTAGAAACTATAAGAATAAGAAAAGGAGCTTATTAACCTATTATAGCTAAATAAGAGAGAGGTATAGGTAAAAAGGGGGCAAAGACCTAGTACCCCCTTAAGCTAAAGTAACTAAGAGATTAAGGTCTAGAATATTACTAAGCTCTAATATCCTATAAACCTATAGAAGTATAAGATATAGCTTAATAACCTAAACTATACCTTTAATAAGGCAAAGAAAAAATATTAATATAACTATTAAAAGATCCTCCTTACACTTAACTATATACATACTAACTATTAGGTAAGATAGGATAAATACCTTAAAGAATAATAGGCTAATAGCTAGGAAGACCTTAAAGATAACTAGGATAAGTTCTAGGATTAGATACTTATACTACTTAAGGACACTATAAACTATAACATATAAATAGCTACGTAGCTAGAGAATATAAGGTAATATAAGGGTTAAAGCCTTATTTAATTTAGTATTTACTTAGATTTACTAGAGAAATACCTAGAAAGAGCCTCTAAAAAGTCTTATACTCTTATATTCTTTATAAAGTTACTCCCTAACCTATAGGACTATATTAATCTATATTCTTTAATTATAGGAAAGACTTAAGAAAAGGTTATATAACTTACCTAGTGATTTTAGGAGGTAATAATAAAGAATAAGCAAAAGCCTAACTATTTAGGGGATAAAGGCCTATATAAGGCTCCCTAATATTAAAGGTAAGACTCCCTATAAGGTTATAAACCTTATAAGGATTAAGGGAATAAAGACTAGGAAAAGGGCCTAGCTACTTACCTAAATAATAGTAAAGTTAAGGATAAAAGATAATATTTTAACTTTAGTAGTATAGAGTATCTTATATAAAAGTATAATAAGCTAAAGAAAAAGCCCTAAGAAAGCTAGGGAAACTTCCTAAGGTAAAAGTAAATACCCTTACCTTTACCTTAAATACTAGGGTGCTAATAGGGTATTAATTTTACACACTAGTTATTATTTATAGGTATAAAGACACTAAAATAGTAGTGAATCTTAATAGCTATGCTAAAATTAATATTATTAGTGCTAAATTCGCAAAGAATTACAAGCTTAACTAGGCTAAGGCTATAGTACCTATCCTTAAGGTAGTAAGGGCCTTTATAGTCCCTTAATATAGTATCTATAAAGTACTTATTATAATTAAGGACTTAAGAGAAGAAGAAAAGGACCTTAAGCTACTATATATAGCTATAAATAAGGACCTAAGAGTAAGGGAAAGCCCTCTCTTAATTAGAATATATATACTTACTAAAGAATATATATACCTTTACTTATACTTATAAAAGTAGTGGTTTAAGAAAAAAAGAATAGCCTTTTTACTTATAACTCCCTATAAGTTTATAAAGGTAATATATAATAAGACTATTATATATACTATTATAGGAGTTATAGAAAATAAGTTTATTGCCCTTAAAGATAAAGAGAAGGTAAAAGTATATAGAACTATTAAAGATATCCCTAAGGAACTATATAAGTTTAAAGATATATTTATATTAGATAAGGTAGGAAGCTTACTATTCAGAAAGGAGACTAATTATATAATTAACCTAATACCTAGGGCTATACCCTTATATAAACTAATTTACCCTCTCTCCTAAAGTAAGCTAAAGGAGCTTTATAAATATATTAATAAAAACCTATAGAAAGGCTAAATAAGACCCTCTAAGAGCCCTATAAGTATGCCTATCCTATTTATACTAAAGAAAGATAGAATTCTTTAACTATATATAGATTATTAAGGACTTAATAAAGTAATATAAAAGAATTACTATATTCTCCCCCTAATTTTAGAGATCCTAGACTATTATTAAGGGGCTTGCTACTTCTTAAAGATTAATATTAAGGATACTTACTATTAAATTTATATTAAAGAGAGTAAGAAGTAAAAGACTATATTTTATACGTATTATAAATACTATAAATATCTTATAATACCCTTTAGGTTAATAAATACCCTAGCTACTTTCTAAAGCTATATCTATAAAGCGCTTTATAGGCTAGTAAACACTATTTATATAGTGTATTTAGATAATATCCTTGTTTTCTTAAAAACATAGGAGAAGTATACTATATATATTAAGGAAGTCCTAGAATATATAAGATTAGTAAAGCTATATATAAAACCCTTAAAATGCTTATTTTACTAGAAGTTAGTAAAATTCCTAGGGTTTATCCTATTAGTTAATAGGATCTTAATAAATACATATAGGGTTAATATAATCTAAGATTAGAAGGAACCTATAAGCTTTAAGGATATATAGTTATTCCTTAGATTCTATAACTTTTACTAATAGTTTATCTATAGATACTCTAGGATTATAGTACCTTTATATATATTAATAAAAGGTAGTCCAAATAGTATTTAGACTAGGAAGTTTATATTTAAAGTAAAGGAATAGCTAGCGTTTAACTAGCTAAAAGACACCTTTTAGTAAGTGCCTTTCCTCTATTATTATAACCTAAGTTAACTAGTGCGTATTAAGATAAATACTTCTATCTTTATAATAGTAAGAATCCTATTATAATAGGATAATAAGGGCTATTAGTATCTAGTAGCCTTTTAGTTAAGGAAGTTTATAAACACTAAGCATAATTATAGTATAGCTAATTAAAAGTTACTTACTATTATAAAGTTATTTAAGCACTAGTAATACTATATTAAAGGTATAGTAACTCTAGTAAAGGTTGTATTAGATTACTATAACTTATAAACCTTTATAAGGTAGTAAAAGCTAAATAGAAAGTAAGCTAGATGGTATATATTCCTTAGCCTCTTTTACTTTATAATTAGGTATAGACTAGGGAAAAGTAACCTAGTAAATATACTATTAAGGAGGTCTAATTATAAAGGTAAACCCCTAATAAATAAGGCACTTCTACTAGAACTTTAAAAGAAAATAGTAGCTACTAAAGAAGTAGTAAAAGAAAAGATACTAATATATTAAAGAAGACTAAGTATATTACTAGTCTTAGATATAAAGAGGCTTAATAAGATATCTTTAGGGAAGGAAAATGCCCTAGCCCCTATAGAGAAAGCTCTAGAGGCTAGAGTAGCCTAGTTAAGAGGCTAAATAGCTACTATAAATCTAGTAAAAGATTAGCTAAATAAGGGTAATTTCTAGGAGAAGGTAGCGTATATCTAAGATATTAGTATAGTATAAGAGATATAGGGGGCTATTATATTACTAAATCCTTACTAATCTAAGGCAAATAAACTATTAGCGTAATTACTATAGAAAGCATAGGATTAAGACCTAGATTTATAAAGGCAAAATAGTAAGACTAATAACTCCTTAGTAAAAGGGAAGGGAAAGGCTAGTCTATAGTTATATAGCATAAGGGATCTCCTAATATACTAAGACTAGGTAGTTATTCCCTAGGAGCTTATCTTATAATAGAAGCTTCTATAGCTATACTATAATAATTCACTAGTAGGTTACTTTAGGACTAAGCGCACTCTTAAGCTATTAAAGTATTACTTCTAGTAGCTAGCTATAAGTAAGTCTATTTTAGGCTATATTATAAGCTATAGGGTTTGCTAATAGGTAGTAGCTAGATAGTATTACCTATATAGAAGCCTTAAATTACTACTAATACTAAGGTAACTATAGGCGGAGATCTTAATAGACTTTATTATAGAATTGCCTATTAGGTAAGCTAGTAAGCGAGAAACTAACGCAATCCTAGTGATTATAGACTAATTTACTAAGTACTCTATCTTCCTACCTATAACTACTACTATTAATATAGTTAAATTAGCAGAGCTTTTCTATAGGGAGATTAAACTATAATTTAGGGCACTAGAGGGCATTATATCTAATAGGGGATTAGTCTTTATAAGCTAATTCTAGTTAAACCTATATTACCTATTATATATAAAGTAAAGGCTTTCTATAGCGTTTTACCCCTAAACTAATAGGTAAATAAAGAGAATAAACTAAGTACTTAAGTATTATCTCTAATACTTTATTATAAAGAACTAGTAAATATAGCTAAAGCTACTTCTAGTAGCCTAATTTATATATAATAATATAGTTAATAGGACTATAAGTTACTCTCTAAACTACTCCCTTATAGGATATTTACCTAAGTTTTACCTAGCTCTTAGGGATAAGATTAAGGAAGGGGAGGTGCTAGAAGCCTATATATATATTATAAAGTTATATAAAGTTAGGGAGTAACTAAAGAAAAACTAGGTAAAAGCTACTAAAACCTAGGTAAAGTACTATAATAAGCACTACTAGCTATTAACCTTAAAAAGAGGTAACTTTATAGTATTATTAGCAAAGAATATTAGACTTAAGAATATAAAATAGAAGCTAATCCCTAGATTTATTAGACTATTTTAAGTACTTAATACTATAGGAAAATAAGCGTACTAACTAGTATTACTTAAAAAGTATAGTTAGCTATATAATATATTCTATATTAGTTTACTAGAACTATAGAATTACTATAAAGATACTAGGGATAAGGAAATACTAATACTAGACCTTAAAGATAAAGAAAATAAGTATAAAGTAAAGGAAGTTAAAGACTATAGGAAGACCTATAAAGGCAATAAATACCTAGTAAAATAGAAGGGTTAGCTAAGCAAATATAACTAATAGGTCCTAGCTAAAGATATAGAAGGCGTGTAATATGTGATTTAGGTATTTTACTAAAGTAAATCCTATAAGAGAGATAGTAAGATATAAGTAAGTTATAGGTAAAGAGATATAATATTCCTATAAAAAAGGCCTAGCCTTACTAGCTAATATTACACTCTAAACTAAGAAACCTTAGACTACTTACTAAAAAATAAATAAAAACACGCCTATAGAGTAAGGAGACTTAAAGGAAACCCCTCTATTATAGCCCCTTTATATAAAAGAATTATACCTCTATAAAGAAGGTACTTGCCCTAGTCCTTATCCTTACTAATTAGCTCTTGTATTACTTACAGAGCATTGCATTACATTACATTACACCTTACCCCTGAATATTACATTACATTACATGTAATTATTTGTAATTATTTTTTATTTTTTCTCTTTTAGGTAATTGCTTTAATTATAAGTATTAAGAGAGTATATATATATATATATATATAATAGCTTATGAAGCTTATAATAGCTTATAATAACTTATAATAGCTTATAATAGCTTATAATAGCTTATAATAGCTTATAATAGCTTATAATAGCTTATAATAGCTTATAATAGCTTATAATAGCTTAGAATAGCTTAGAATAGCTTAGAATAGCTTAGAATAGCTTAGAATAGCTTAGAATAGCTTATATTAGCTTATACTAGCTTAAATAAGCTTACACTAGGTTATAATAGCTTATATTACTTTATAATATTATTAATGTTAAAGTTTTTTAAAAAAAAATAGAAAAGAAATATATAAAATATAAATACTAGTAATTATAAGTAAATTACTATAGTAAAAGCTATAGTTATTAATAACTTAGTATTTTAAGGTTTTTAAAAATATTAATATTATAAAAATATTTTCTCTTTTATGTTTTTTGTTAGGACCGT
This sequence comes from Epichloe sp. AL9924, assembly GCA_000729825.1. Classification (NCBI taxonomy): domain Eukaryota; kingdom Fungi; phylum Ascomycota; class Sordariomycetes; order Hypocreales; family Clavicipitaceae; genus Epichloe; species Epichloe sp. AL9924. The sequence continues at coordinate 6,015 of JFGW01000302.1, read as the reverse complement.
TAAGGCTATTGCAACGTTATGCACTAGTACAAAAAGGGTCTAATTCAAAGGTATAATAAAAGTTAATATATAAAGCTATCTAGGGGGCTGCGTAGCTATAGGAAAAGGGATTGTAAGTTACGTGCGTGCCTTGCGTATAGGTGTAGCTAATTATAGAGAGACATTGCTATATATACTCCACTTCCTTTAGTAGTTAACCTAACGTTAACCTAGATATTATAACACTAGTAACTTCTCTTTTTAGAAAGGAAAGTAAGGCAAAGTAAATATAATTATTAAATAAGGAAAGAAGTAAGTCTAAACTATATATAACTTACTTATAGGCCTATTAAAGGAAAAGTAAGCTTAGATATTAAATCTAAGGCTCTTATTAGTTATTAACATAAGGGATTAGAAGGAGAGGTTAATTCGCGGATTAGAAAGAGGTCTAGCTTAAGAGCTCTAAAGGGCTTAAAACACAATAAAAACAGAAATGAACATAAGTAAATCCAATTAGTAAATACAGGCCTCTTATTAGCCTAGGTAATAGTTAACCTAGACTTTTTATCTAGTTTATCTAGTCTCTAGCCTCTTTACCTAGCCTTTAACATAAATTATAGCTTTATTTGTGTTAATAAATATCTTAAGGCTCTTATTTAGAGATTCCTTTGTTATTATATTAGCGATATTATTATTACTATTAATCTAGCGGACTTCGCAGATCTCACAGCGTTTATATAACTATTAAAGGGCTATAATATTAATTATAAGGCGTTTCTCTTTTATAAAGCCTAGCTTTATAAGGTATTTATATAATAAAAAAGAGTTTATATAAATAATTATTAGGATATAATTAATCTTTAGTTAGTCCGTGATTATATATAAAGTTATAGTAATTATATAGGCTATATTAGCACCTTATACTATTGTGTATAATTTAGAAGCAAGGGCGCTATAGGTTACACGCTTACTCTTTATTAAGCTATATATAATAATATTGCCTTTTAAGGTAAATATGTTATCTTTTGCCTTTTTATTACTAATAATAATCACATATCCTATCTAGGAACTTAGATCTTTATTATTAGCAAGAGATCTATCTATAAACATAAATAACTTCGCGTTCTTAAGGTCTAGAGGGATATAACGTAAACCTTAGTCTTAATGTTAGATTTGCTAATTAAGGCGTTTATTTAATTAAGTTATATTATTAGTGGTTAGCTCTTAGTATTATATAGTAATTAATAGGTTATAGAGGGCTTTAGGTTAATAGATAGTTATAGTGTAACTTCCTTATGCTCTTTGCTTAATGTAATCTTATTTTGTGGTTAGTAACTTTAGGTTAATTTACTTAATCTTCTTACTTTAACCTTTCTAATATACTTCTATTAAATTATTAGCGTTTTATATAAGGATATAACTATTAAAGATAAGGGGATTCTTAGCTAATAGCTTTTGCTTTAGTTTCGCTAAGAAATTCGCTTTCTTAAGTTCTTTTTCTTTAAGGTTATAAAAATCCTAGTTACTAAGGCCTAGCGTATTATCTATTTATATTCTAACTACTCTAAAGAGGTTATTATCTTTTAAAGCGGTAATTAATAAGCATAGGTTATAGGTTAAGGTTATTATATTAAGATAGTCTCTATAATAACAGAAGTAAGTTATAAACCAGTGAGTTCCTGCTTCTATAATTCTATATAAGGGCTTAATAACTTCTATAATAGTTCCTTTAGGAAATAAATATACTATCTATTTAGGTAATATAGCAATAATTAATCTTATAAGCTATGTTTTTAATTATATATATGCCTATGTGATATCTCGAATCTATAGGATAATGCCTTTAGATCTAAGTAATAGTGCTATTATAATAATCAATTATTAACTTAACTATTAGATTATTAGGGATTAGGTTAGAATAAATTGCTTCCCTTTATTATTTGTCCCTTAGATTATAAGTTATGACTTTTTATATAGCGTAGCTATTCCTTTACCCTTTACTTCTCTTACTATATAAGATTTAAAGAGTCTCTTATTGCTATGTTTAGCAGGGTTAAATATTGTAAATCTAAATATATTGTAGGCTTATAAAGCATTAATCTTAGCTTAATCTAATAACTTAAAGGGCTTACCTATAGTTATAATCTTCCCTTCCTAGCGTAACTAAAGGGCTAGATTCTAATTAGCTTCTTCCTTTACTATAAGAAACATTTTGCTTAACTTACTATTAGCTATAACTTCCTCTATTAATACTTCCTCTTAGTCTTTATTTACTAGGTAAGTAGTTATAGTAAATAGAGTATTAATTCCTATAAGGTTAAATTAAACTATAAGCTTCTTTTATAGTTTACTGCGCTTTCTTCTAACTTATAGGACTTCTTTACTTAAAGCTTCTAGGGTAGTTTCCTTAATAGTAGGGTTATTATCCTTTATAGCCTAGTTATTATCTTTAGGCGCTAATTCTTAGGGTTCTTTAGCTTAGTATAGATTGTAATAATCAGAGCTTTGCATGTAGTGTAGTATTTGTAGTATTTACTACACTACACTATAAATACTACAAATATAGTATTAGTAAAAAAAAAAGTAGGGTATTATATAGTCTTATAATATTCCTTAGATTTCTCTTATTAAAGTTAATATTAGCTGTTTTTTTTATTATAGTTTAGTTATTTAGTTATAAATTTATAAAGTTTTACCTTATTTAGAAAAATAGCTATAAGTAGGGGTATAGGGTATCTATAGACTATATTTTATAATATTTAAAATCTTTGAATTTTTGAATATATACTAAGGGTTTATATTATAAATATACTACTTTTTCTAATATTAATATTCTATTATTTATTAAAGGTGCTTTTTTATTATAAAAGTACCCTATATATATCTTTAGAAATAGTACTAAATAATATATTAAGAATTAAAATAACTATATTAAAGAATTATAAAATATGTTTTAAATAGCTAATATATTTATTTATAATATATAAAAACCTTAGGTAAATAGATAATTTATTAGAATTAATATATAATTTTTATAATTCTTTTATACTTTTTTAAAATTTATTACTTTAATATTATAATATTATTACAAAAGAATTCTTAAAATATTAGTAATAAAAGAACAAATATTAATATAAAGTTACTAATATAATTTAAAAAAAAGCTTTATATATTATAAAAGCTTCTAAATTTATAACTTATTATATAATATTATATACTATTTTTAAATATAGTATTTAATTATAATAAATTTATAACTTGTTTTATATTATATAATATAGGATATATATAGTATAATTAGTATTATATAACTATAAGAGACTTATAATATTAAAAACTAATGTATTTTCTATAGAAAATATTTTTTTATAAATAAAAATGAATTATTTCTTAGTAAAATTTATAGAAAAAGCTATAAATTAGCTAGATTTATATAATATAAAAGTTATAGGTATACTATTCTTATTTTTTAAAGTAAATTAAAAAAGTGGGTCTTTTATAGGTCTCTAATAGTTTAATTGGTTTAATTAGACTGTTTAGTTAATTGCGTTATTTATAACCCACTTACTTAGCTAAGTGAAAAAACTTTTAAGGAGGGGTATTCCCTTGCTTTCTCTTTTCTTTCTTTCTTTTCTCTTTTCTTTTTACCTTAGTAAATTAAAAAAAAACATTTACAAAAACCTTTATATAGTTAAGCTAGCTATATCACTCTTACTTGTGTTTACTCTTGTTTTTATAATCTTTTTGCTCTTTAAATAAGTTATAAAACCCCTAAAAAACAAAAATCAGAAAAATCAGAAAAAATCGGAAAAAATCGGGGAAAATCGGAAAAAATGTCAGAATTCAACCCAGACTCTTCGTCTTACATCTCAGATAATAATTCTAAGTCTTCTAGCCAAGATAAAGCTACTAGACTTCTAGGATTATACGAAAAAGCCCCTAAAAATCAACCTAGCTATCAGTTTACTTTAAAAGCATATATTTTCACTTATAATTTTTTTAAGTTTCAGTTATCTAAAATTAAATATAATAAAGAGAGAGAAGTTATATGCTTTTGTACATAAGATAGCTGCTCTTATAGCTTTAAATATAAAGCTAAGAGATTTTAAGCTTTTAATAGTGTTAGCCACTATAAAGCTAAACCTTTTAAGGTTACTTATAAGTAATTTTTTAATTTTTTCCTTTTATTTCCTTTTACTAACTATTTCTTAGTACCTAAAATCCAATAAGATTCACCACCTAATACACAAGCCTCTTTAACCTCTTATTTTTCTATTAAAAGGCCTCGAAATAATACAATTATTAAGGAATTTTTATCTGAAAAGGCTATTACTCTAGTTATTAAGTTTATACTAGAGAATAATATCTCTTTTACTATTATAAATAGTAAATCCTTTAAGGAATTACTAGAATATTATTCTAGGTAAGTATTCCTTTAATTTTATTAAGGGATAAAAACTAATCTTAATATTAGGAATAATAATCTAGCTTCCTTACTAAACTATTGAATAATTACACATAGAATTAATTCTATGTATAATTCCTCTAAGCATTAGATTATTTAGCAAATCTAACATTAGTTACAATATCAAGGTCTTATATCTATTTAATTAGATATTTGGACCTCTATAAATTCTAAGTTTTACTTAGGAGTTATAGCAAGTTGGATTAGCCTTAGCTTTAAGCTTGAATATAAGCTTATAGGTAAGATTTCCCTTTTCTAATTAATTTTACTCTTATTTATTAATATTATAACTTATAGGCTTTGAATATCTATTAAATTCTCATACTAGGGCTTATATTTATTAATGCTTTAATAATCTTATTAGAGATTATAGTTTAGAGCCTAAGTATATCCTTAGGTAAGTTATTAGTCTTATACTAATAGATTTTATTAAAAGTAGCTAACTTTTTATAGTTTTACTAGGGATAATGGCTCTAATAATAATACTTTTATAACTTCTTATATTAATAAGAATTATAATAGTATTATTCATAAGCCATATAATATCCGATGTATTGCACATGTTTTTAACATTATTGTAAAGGATATTATCACTGAATTCATAAAATCAACCTCTTTAAAGGAAGATCTAGAATCCTATAGAAATAGCGAATATCTTTACTATTCTACTAAGGATATCTCTTCTATTAGAGAGAAGGAAGATTTTAAGGAATTTAAATCCTTAGCAAATAGTAAGTAATTTATTATAATTCTTATAATTAGGTTTACTAATATTTCTATAGGTTTACTAGGCAAAGTTAAAAGACTTGCTATTCTTATTAAGAATAACCAAGGATTATATAAACTTTAGCTAAAATCTCTACGAAAGGCAAAAAAAGAAGGCTATATTGCTAAGAATTGTAATATTACAAGAATTCCTCTAGGTAAGTGATTCTTATTATATTATTTACTATATTAGACTTAATACTAATCCCTTTATATATATAGCTAATGAAATAAGGTAGAATTTAACCTATAAGATAATTAATACTTCCTTATAGCTAAAGGAAGCTATTATTCTTCTTAATAGGGAGACTAATATAGCTGCTATAAAAGATACTATGCCCACTGCTTAAGAATAGGCAGATTTAGCAACTTTAAGTAGCATATTAGAGATTTTCTATAAACCTACTATTATACTTTAAAGCCAGAAGTATAATACTCTAGGTTTAGTCCCACTTTTTATTATTAGGATATATGAATATCTTATTAATATAAAAGAGGACTAAGAGGCCTATATTCGTCAGGTATTTACTCTTTAGTTCCCTTTTCCCCTTTATTTATTATATATTAACTAATTGGTATTATAGAAGGTTTATAACCCTCAAGGTAAGATCTTTATAGCCTCTATAAATAAAGGCTTAGATAAACTAGGTAATTATTTTCCACAAGATATGGATAATAATTATTACTTTTATAAGCCTTATTTATATGCTATGCTACTAGATCCTAGGCTTAATCTTATTACTATACAAGATAGGCTTAACTTACAAGCAAGGACTAGAATAAGGCTATTAGAAGACTTACAAAAA
>JFGW01000301.1:0-34581 GCA_000729825.1 Epichloe sp. AL9924 | reverse complement strand
TGAGTGGGGCCTCACATTATTTAAGCTAAGTATTTTACTTTATTATTACTATAGCTTTAGTACTAATAGTAAGGGGTTTAATTTTAAGCGTAGTCTTTATAAAATATAGTATATCCTTAGCTATAGTATTACCCTTATTTAATTAGTTCTAGTTATTATCTAATATTACTCTAGTAAATTAGGTAATTCTTCTCCTTATATTACTCTTAGGTAGTTAGTAAGAGAAGCTTTAGAATTATAAGAATAATAATAGCTAGGTAAGAGGTATAAGGGCTTTAGTATATTAACTAAAGCTTACTAGGTCTAAGTGTGTTATACGTGTAAGTTACTAGCTTATACCTAGTAGCTTACTAGTGTCACGTGAACCTAGCCCTAGGGTATAGCCTATCCGCAGGGCGCGCTAGTGGTGCGCCTGTATTATGAGTAAGGCCTTACAAAAAGTTAGTGTATATAGGTTGCTAGTTTGTATAGTTATAAGTTGATTTTTTGGATTTTATATATAAATAAATTTTGCGGAAAATCAAAAGTAGCCCTTAAGACCTTATTAGTAGCCTAGATTTACTAATATAGTTAGTAGGTATATAAGAGAAAGAAGATCTTTTTAACCTAGCTAACCTAGCTAGACCTCTTAATCTAAACACCTGCATTGCCTATATAACGTAACTAAAATCAATTATATTACTCTATTAGTTATTGTAAAAGGTATTTCAATTAGAATTTAATAGTGATATCTACTATAACCTTCTATTATATTACGTTAGTTCATCTAATGTAGTGGTTCTATTTATCCCTAACCGTAGAGCTATACTTATATAGCTATTGCTTCCTAGTAACTAGCTCCTTATATTTTAATAATACTAATTTAGCCTAAGTAAAAACCCCTTCCTATAGGGCCTCCCTTTAATAGTAATAAAGTCTTATTTATAGCTTAAAAAAGCCTTATAACCTATAAGTTACTTATAGATAGGGGGTTTATTAGTAAAAATTAAAACTAGTAGTGCTTTATTTACTAGAACCTATTACCTAGGGTTTAGGTATAAGTTATACCTTTCTTTAAAAAAGGCTAATTACTTAATTATTACTTAGGCTAGCTCCTTAAATACTTAGGGGAAACATTCAATAATCTTTACTAATAGGAAATAGCTATTATAAAGCTTAATTAGTTAATATAATAATAAAATAAGTAATTTAATTACTTCTATATTTACTTTAAGTAAAAACTGACTCTAGCTAGGGGGCTTAATTAGGTAAACTTAGTAAAGTTATCTAAGCTTTATATAGTACTTAATAAGTAAATAAGGGACTATAGCATTAGTTAGCATATACCCTAGGTAAATTATAGAGTTATAATAAGCTATTACTAAAGCATTATACTAGATATTAAGTCTTACTAATTAGAGGAAAGACACTAGATATAGAGGTAAGGTAATTAGGTACCTAACCTAAATAAGGCTAAGGTATAGGATAATAATATACTAATAATAGATATTTAATCTATAGCTATAATAAGAGCCTAGTAAGGATCTAGAAAGTCTATAGAATACTAAAGGTTAAGTAATAAAAGGGGTAGTAAATAAGCGAAATAGGTTACCTAAGATATACTTAATATATACTATAATAAGGGTAAATATTTATATCATAGCTTCTCTAAGTATTTTACTATAGTATACTCCTTATATCCTACTATTTACCTATAGAAAAAGTCTTTTATTAATATTTATAATATAAAGAATATAACTTCTATAAACTTAGATATTAAGTCTATAGGATAGTTAGGAAAAGAGTAACCCTATTATTAAGTTATTTAATAGGGGATAAGGGAAGAAAATATAGAGAGGCTTTATAGTATATAGTTATTACTAATAAGAACTATAAAGACATTTAGAATAATATAGATTTATTCCCTTTCTTAGTTCTTACTTTAATTAATAAGACTACCTTTATAAATACTTAAGTTAATATAGGCTATAATTACTATGCTACTATAAGTAAATACTTAGTCTAAAAGCTTTAATTAAAATACCTCTCTTTTCTAACTAAAAGGTTAGTTTATATAGCTATTAGTGTGAAATAAAGGGGAAAAAAAAGCTATAAGAAATAATTATATATTATATATATTATTTACTTTTAGTTAGATTTAGATAGATAGGAAATGCTAATGATAGTATATATAATCCTAGGACTAATAAGGTAACTTATCCTTAGTGTACTATAAATAAAATAGAATAAAATTACCTTAGATATAATTTACTAATAGGTACATATAAAATTAGCAAATAGTTTATATATATAGGCTATAGTTAATAAAGAGGTTAATTAACCTATAGTATTTATCTTAGGTTTAACCTTTATAAGGATAGTATAGTAAGTAAAGAGATAGAAAAAAATATATTTAGCTTTATACTATAAGCCTATAGGAAATTATATCTATTTTATACATTAATATAACCCTAAAGGCTATAAAGGAGGAGCTTCTTACTTCCTTACTAGAGTTATTATAGGACTTTAAGGATTTATTTTTAGAGAATAAGGTAAATATTTTACTACCTTACTAAGGGAAGTTAAACTACTATATTTACCTTAGGTATAATATAAATAAAAATAAACCTAACTTACTATAGGCACTATTATATAATATACCTTAGGAATATTTACTTAAGATTTAGAAGTAAGTAATAGACTTAATAAATAAAGGTTAGATTTAAGTAAGTTTATTATTAGTAGTAGCCTTAGTATTATTAGTAAAGAAACCTAGTAATAGTTAGAGGTTTTATATAGACTATTATACCCTAAATAAGATTATAAAATAGAACTATTACCCCTTATTATTAGTAAAGGAAATACTATATTTATTATTAAAGGTAAGGTAATTTATAAAGCTAGATATATAATTAGTGTTTTATTATATATATATTACTAAAGGTAAAAAACACTAGATAGTATTTTATATAAGGTTTAGTTTATTTAAGTAATTAGTATACCCCTTTAGGTTAGTAAGTATACCTATAACCTTCTAGAGGTATATTAATAGTACCTTAAGTAATATCCTTAGTAATTATATTACTATATATTATAAAAATATCCTAGTTTACTTAAGTAAATTATAAAAGAACTATATATAAAAGGTTTATAGTATACTATTTAAACTATAGTAAGCTAGTCTAAACCTAGATATTAAGAAATATATATTTATAACTAAGGAGGTTAAATATCTTAGGTTTATTATCTAGGTAAGAAAGGTAATTTACTTAAATAAGGAGAAGATTATAGTAATTTAGGTTTAAGAGATACTAATAAAGGTCTATAAAGTCTATAGGTTTCTTAGGTTTACTAACTTCTATTATAATTTTATATTAAAGTTCTTAGACTTAGTAAGCTTTCTTATTAACTTAATAAAAAAGGGAGCCTTATTTTACTAAATAAAGGAGTATAATAAGGCTTTTAAGGTATTAAAGGTAGCCTTTATATTATACCTAATTTTAACTTAATAGGATTCTAAGAAAAATATATTAGTAAAGGTAAATTATTCTAGAATAGTATTAGGGGGTTATTTCTCTTAGTTTAGTAATAATAGTATCTTATACCTAGTAGCTTACTATTTAGCTTAATTATAGGCTACTTAATAGAATTATACTATTTATAATAAGGAGTTACTAGTAATTATTTCCTACCTTAAGGTATAGTTAGTAAAGCTCTAGAGTATAAGTAAACTATTTATAATATTAATAAACTATAAAAACCTTAAGTACTTTATAGTGCTAAGGGAGATATTAGAATAATAGGTATAATAAGTAAAGACTCTAGTACTCTTTAATTTTTACCTATAATATAGGCTAAGTATATAAGCAAAATAACTAGATATACTATTATAATATTATCTAAATAGGCTAGAAATAAATAGAGTAAAAATCTTAATTATCTCGTCTATAATAAGTCCTATAAAATTTAGCTTTAAGAGAGAATAACTATATATATACCTTAAGCTTATTATAGTAATGAAGGGGGTTATTATAAATAATAGTTTAGCCTTATTAAGGGGTCTTCTTATTAGTAAGTTATTATTTATAAATAAATACCTTTAATCCCTATAGGACTAGTTTATAACCTAGGATAAAGCTTAAAAGTTATAGGTTAATATAGTAATAATAGGGGCTAGGAAGTTCCTAGATACTACTAATATAAGAGAGTAAATTATAGACTATTAGATTAGTATAAAAGAGGCACTTTAATTCTAAGGGTAAATATAGGTTTCTAAATAGGAATTACTAACTATAATATTAATATAATAAGTTTATAACTTACCCTTATTAGGTTACCTAAGGTAAAATATAACTTTTAAGGCGCTTTAAAAAGACTTCTATTAGGATAGTATATTATAAGATATAGCTTATTTTATATAAAACTATTACTATTATAAAGAGAGAAAGAGCTAATAACTATAATAAGGCTTATTAAAGCTAATCCTACTACTAGATAAGTACTAGTTATAAATATTTATTAACTTTATAACTAACCTTCTAGCCTAGGGATAAGAGTAGCTATAGTTCTTAATAGTTATTATAGATTAGCTATCTAAGTATATTTAGCTAGAGATAATAATATTAATAGTAGCTAAGGTATATGTAAAATAATTTAAGCATTACTAGTGGTATTTCTATAGGTTCCTCATATAAATTATTATAAACTATAGGTTAGATTAGCTTAGTAATTTCTAGACTAAACTTTATAAGGAAATTAGTATATAATAATTACTTTTTATATTACACTACCTATAAATAAATAGTAGTATAGAGAGAGCTAACTAGGAGGTATAAGTAATTCTATATATAATACTATTTTTCTCCTAGTTTAAATAGCTAGACTACTTATTAGCCTATAAACTAGTATTAAATAATAGGGACTTATTAGTAACTAAAGTAAGTATAAATATAGCCCTATATAGGTTTAATATACCTATAATTTAGGAGTTATCCCCTATAGAACTATGTATAATATTAGTAAAGGGAAAGGCTTAAGCTTTCTTATAGTACTTAAAAAAAGGTATAGACTTAATATAAGCTATAATAGCCTTTATTTAGTAATAGTAGTAAGAGAATATAAATAGTAGCTATAGACTAGTAAAATAGTTCTAGGTTAGGGACTATATATAGCTTAGCCTTTATAATATTAAGATAAACTACCCTTATAAGAAGTTAGATTAGGTTATAGCTAAATATAAGGTGCTTAAGGTCCTTATATCTTTAACTATCAAGTTAGATATTCTAAGGGAACTATATTTTATATTTTATATTAACCTAGTATAATATGTAGTAAATAACCTATTACTAAGCTAGAGATTAGCTTATAAAAGGCTATTACTAAAACTTATTATAATAGATACTAATAATAATCTCATAAAGTATTAGGTAAAGGAAATTCTTATAGCTAGAAATATACTAAGGTAAGGTTTAAACTAGAATATCTTAGTTAAGTAAAAAGGTTATATTTAGCTAACTTAGGAACTATTAGAAAGCTTAAAAGATATAAAGGCACTTAACTAATTTAAATTATAATAGGGTAATATATAGATAAATAATAGTCCTAAGAGGGTATATTTTAATTTAGCTATAAAAAATTAAGGTACCTAGGTTCCTTCTAGTGTATATACACTTTAGTGCTAAGTTTTTCCTATAATAAAAAGTAATTAAAAAAGGGGGGGTTATTATAAGCACTATTATACTAGTAGTATTCTTTAGTAATAGTATAGGATAACTCTATAATATTTTTAGCTAGGGTATAAGTCTTAGTTAAAATTTACTATACTTAAGTATTACTAATTTCTTATATAAAAAGAGACTAGGTTAAATTATTATTTATAGTCCTTATTTTTTAAAAGAATTTAGCTACTATATTATTATATCCTTAGTAAGTAAGTATATACTAGGTAAGTATAAGTTATTATACCTTAAAAGTACCTTAAGTATAAGTAATACCTATAAGGGAGAATACTAGAGATTTAGCCTTAGTAAGATTAATATAGGCTATAGTAAGTATACTATTAAAATACTTATAGTAATAGATAAAATTTTTTATTAAGATAGTATAGTATTTATTAGTAAATATAGTTTACTTTATAGCTAGGGTTTTAATAGCCTTTTTAGTAATTAATAGGGTTTTAAGATATTTAAATATATAATAGAGTTTTAGGTTAGTACTATATAAATATATCTCCTAGATATATAAGTAATAAGTAATGCTATATAAAATATAAGCCTAGTTTAGTCCTAGGGTATAAGTATACTTTTCTTTAGTATAAAGGTTATTTATATATAGGCTATAAGGAAACTTATAATCTTTATTATTAGAAAGTGCCTTATTATTAGAGTTACCTTTAAGAATATACTTACCTAAATATATAGCCTTATTTAGGCTAGGAAAGAGAGAAAAAGGGGGTAAGTGTATACTAGTAATAGCTTAGCTAGTAATTATAATAATATTAGTTATAATTAGGTATAAATAGGATATAAAAAGAAGGTTTATTAGGGGTATTAAGTTAAGAATAGAGATAAGAAAGATATAAAAAAAAGGTATTATAATAATAATAAGGATAAGGGATATAAGTTTTATAAAAGAAAGAGAGGAATATTCATATTTCTAGATAAATTAGCTAGGCTCTAGTTAAAGTATAGCTTTATCATATTTATAAAAGTAAGTTAGGGATAAACAAGGTTAAGATATTATATAATTAAGGGATAGGTAGTTAGTAATAAAGGGATTATTTAAGGTAAAGTTTAAATTTAGTAAGTAATAGATAAAACATAAAATAAAGGTAAAGGTAAAAGGCTAGATAAGGGATAAAGATAGCTAGTAATAAGGTTATAAAAGAGATAGGCTAGTATTTTTAGAGGTAAGGTTAGATTAAAGTAAACTTACTTATATAATAGAAAAGGCTAAGGTAAGGTAAACTTATACTAAAAATTTTTATAGCCTATATAGTAAAGACACTACCTTACTATTTAATATATATAAGGGGATATAACTTTATATACACTAATTTAGGGGCCTATATATTAGAGAACTATAGTTATTATTTACTTACTTTTAAATAAAAGGGGAAAAGGAGAGGTAAGTAAGGGGGTATATTATAGACTTAAGCTATAAGCTTAGGTTAAGTCTAGCTCTAAGAAGTACGTAAACTATATATAGCTAGGTTAGGGCTATACGTATTTTACGCATAAGCCACGTATAAGCTACTATAAATCTAGGCACTATATAACCACTAGTATAGTTCTTTGCTTCTTTTGTAAGAATAATATTCTTACTTTAAACGCTTATAAGCAGTAGCTATAAGGCTAGTTCTTAACAGAAGGCCCTAATCTAAATCCTAATTTAGGCCCTAAAGACTCTTAATATTAATAGTTACTAGAACTAGCTAGCCTATAGCATGTATAACTAAGGCACCTAGGGCTTCCTTTGCTAAAGAAAACTAGCCTTATTAGTAAAGGAATCCCTAATTTTTCTAAAATTAAGGATAAAGACTTTAAATATATAGCTTATAATTAATCTAAGGCAGTAAGAAGACCTATGAAATTAGCTATCCCTAACCCCCTAGAGCTTTAGATTAAATACAAGGGGATATGCTAAAAATTAGTCCTATACTATATAATAAATAGTTAATTTGCTTATTTCTAGTTAATTAAAAGACTAGATATAAGTGGGTTATCTTATTACTAAATAAGGAAGGCCTAACTATTTATAGGGCTATTAAGGGCTTCTTTAGAGGGCTTTAAAATTAACTAGGTTAATATCCTAGGTACCTTCACTTTAATAGGGGCTAAGAAATTAATTCTAGTTATTAAACCTAGTTCTTAAACCTAGTTAAATTCTAAAGGGATTAAATTTATAACTTCTAGTCCCTATATCTATAAGTAAAATAGATTAACAAAACGTTCTATTTGTACTATTCTAGATTAATTAAGGGCTATAATCTAGTAGGCAAAATTACCCTTATATCTATAGTGTTTTGTATTACCTATAGTTATTAACCTAGTTAATATAACTACTAATACTATAAAGGATAAAAGCCCTAAGTAACTGCTAGGTAGGGAGCTAAATTAGCCCTGTATAACTAATATTAGCAGTATTAGAGCTATAGGTACTCACTATAAGGTTCTAATCCCCCTAGAAAAATAACCTAAAGCCTAGAAGTTAGTAGCTAGGACTATCCCTAGAAGATTACTAGCTACACTAGGTTCTAACACTTACCTAGTGTATATTCTCTCTAAAAGGCTAGTTATAAAGACTAGCTTTATTAAGATTATAAAACCTATAGGTCCTATTTCTAAAGGATTACCTAGGCTTTCTATAGGGGATAACCCTTTATAGGGGATAACCCTTTAGAGGGGGAAAATAATTTAGAAGACGCAGATCTAAATCAAGGTTTAAAGGATTATCCTATAGAAAAGGATGATTTTCCTATAGGTTAAGAAAAAAAACCTATAGGCCCTATAGAACCCTCTAAAGGTCTAATTCTAGAAGCCTTAGAGAAGGCGCCCTCTATATCTTAACTAGAAAATTAGATTTTAACTCCGGACTAAAATTTTAATAAAATTACTAACTTTAACCCTAATATTAACCCTATAGATATTAATATTAGTACCCCTTTTTCTCTAGATTTTATTAAAGAAATCTATTTTAAGGTATAGAAGCAAGCTATGTCTAGCCCTAAAAGGGATAAATAGATAGAAGCTATGTATAAAGAATACAAATAGCTTCTAAAGGCTAGTACTTTTTAATTTATAGGGAAAGACTAAATCCCTAAGGGCTAAAAAGTACTAAAAAATAGGCTTATTTATAAGCTTAAAAAGGATAAAGAAAATAATCCTTTAAAATACAAGGCTTAACTTATTACTAAGGGATTTATGTAAGTTAAAGGTCTAGATTATTTAGAGACTTTTGCTACTATAAGCATTCCCCCTAGCTAGAGAATTTTACTAGCCCTAGTGGCTTAGAATAACTAGGAAATTAAATAGGTTAATTTTATAGGAGCTTTTCTTAATAGTAAGCTATAATAATAAATTTATATAATTATTCTAAATAGATTTATTAAATTCCTTAAAGCAAATCCTAAACTAGCTAAATTAGCTAGAAGTTTTAGCTATAAACCTACTAAAGATTAAGTAATTTTATTATAGAAGTCTTTATATAGCCTAAACCAAAGCTTAAGAGAGTGGTAATAAGCACTAACTATAGTACTTAAATCCGTAGGATTTAATCCTTTAATATCTAACCTAGCTATAATCTTTAATCCTTTTACTAAAACCTTTATTATTATATATATTAATAACTACCTTCTAATTAGACTAGATTTACCCTATATCTAAAGACTTAAAAAGAAAGTTTATAAAGTCTATCTAATTAAAGATAGGGGGCTTACTAAATTCTTCTTAGGGGTTTAAATTATATAAGATAGGCCTAACAGAATACTAAAAATGCACTAATCTTAGTATATCTTAGAGGCTTTAAAATGATTTAATATGCTAGATAGTAAGCCTATTAGCATATCTCTTTAGCTAGGCATATTAGCTACGCAGATAACTAACCTATTAATAGCTAGCGAAATTAAGCTCTATTAGTGCATTATAGGGACTATAATATACCTAATATTGCTTATAAGGCCTAATGTAGCCTTCACATTATAGTTGCTATCTATAGCACTAGCTAGCCCCTATATAAAGCACCTAAAAGCAGCTAAAAACTTGCTTAGGTGCTTATTAGGGACTAAATTCCTTGCTATAATCTATAGGGGAGACCCTAAAGGTATAGCTAGTAAAAGCCTAATAGGTTGAAATAATAGTGATTTTACAGGGGATAAAAAGACCTCTAAATTAACCTATGCTAATTTATTTAAGCTAGCTAGTAAACCTATTAGCTAGAAATTAAAGAAAGCTAGTATAATAGCTTTATTAACATTAGAAGCTAAAGCTAACGCTATTTGCAAGACCTTCTGGGAGCTACAGTGGCTTTAGGGTCTATTTGTAGAGCTAAAAACCCCTATATCTCCCCCTATCTAGATATTCTATGATAATTAAGGCGCTATAACCATAGCCTATAACCCTGCCTTATATAGCTATACAAAGCATACTTTACTAAAGTTTAACTATATTAGGCAATAGGTATTAGCTAGTTTAGCTAAGATTAAATATCTAGATACTAAGTTAATGCTTATAAATAGTCTAATAAAACCCCTATCTAGACCTCTTTATTAGGCCTTTATTAAGCTTATAGGGCTTAATAATTACTAAAACTAATAACTAAAATCCCTTTAATAGGGAACTAAAAACAACGCTAAAAAGAGAGCTATATTTAATAATAGCTAGGAATTTAAAAAGGGGGTCTTTTATCTTTTCCTGTTTTTCCTTTTTACCCATTATTATTTAAAAAGATTATTATTTACCCTATATTCTCCTTATACGCTTTTAATTGCTTTTAATGTAATTCTTTTGTAGAGGGGGTGTTAAAAATAAGACCTATTTTTAGCCCTTTCTAGTTAAAGGACCTTTTTTATTACTAGCTTATATTATAAGCCTAATAGCTATACTATAGCTATTAGAAGTCGCGAAGGTAACCGTTAATAGCTACGTTATAGCTATTAATAGTTATAACTAACTATATAAATAACTAATGCAAATCAATTGTGAATTAGTTAATTAGGTTATAGCTGTAAGTGTAGCTATAACCACAGCCACTAGTAATTAGGTAAGCTAGGGTAATGTAAGCAAGTTACCCTATAGTGGTAATATAAGTAGGTTACCCTATAGCTATCTTTAATAGCGATTTTCTCTTTAACTAGAGGTTATATAAAAGTTTTATATATAGCAAATTAAAGCTAGAAAATAGGGCTTTCTTTTTGTATAGGAATATTTTTGAGACTAAAAGTTAGTGCATATAGGTTACTAGTTTATATAGTTATAAGTTAATTTTTTAGATTTTATATACAAATAAATTTTACGGAAAATCAAAAGTGGCCCTTAAGACCTCGTTAGTAGCCTAGATTTACTAATATAGTTAGTGGGTATATAAGAGGAAGAAGATCTTTTTAACCTAGCTAACCTAGCTAGACCTCTTAATTTAAATAGCTACATTGCCCATATAATATAACTAAAATCAATTATATCACTCTATTACTTATCGTAAAAGTCATCTAAATTAGAATTCAATAGTAATATCTGCTATAACCTTCCATTGCGTTGCGTTAGTCTATCTAACGTGGTGGTTCTACTAGTCCCTGACCGTAGAGCTGTTGTTACGTGGCGGAACGCAAGGGTGGCCAATATAAGGCTAGATTCGGACTTTGCTAGAACAGAATTAACTAACTTCTAATATCTTACTATACCCCTAATAGTAGCTTACGTAAGTAAACTTAGTATAACTTTATAATTACAAATCCGTTAGCCCCTCTAACGGATTTGCCCCCTATTATACTAAACTAGTATATAATAAGTAGTAGTAATTAGAGATTTTTTTATTATACCCTTCTAGAAACCTAGAAACAAAACCTTATATCTAAAACTAACTGTTTATAATATTAATTTGCAGAGTTTTAGCATAACTTCCTAGTTACTAAAAATAAACTATACCTTATCTACTAGTTTTATACTTTTAATAAATAAAATCTAGGATTTAAGTATTAAAAACGAAAACTTATTAAAATTAGTAAATAAGAAGATTTAAATAAGCTTTTAAGATATGAATTTAATAATAAAGTAGTAATAAGATATAAGTATCTAATATAATAAAAACCGCCTATTTATTAAAACCTAATAGATATATAAATAGTGTATCTTATTTAGAAGTAAGTTAGATCCTATATTCTAAAAGCTAAATCTAAAGGATACCTTAATAAATCTAATAGATTAAAAGGTAATAAGATATTAAAGAGGCTATCTAAAGGCACTAATAGCCTAGCTTATAGCACTACTACTACTAAAACTAAGAGAAGTATAAAGAAGGATAAAAATAATAAAGGAAAAGGGATTACTTACTATCCTAAAGATAATACTACTACTTAGTATATTAAACCCCCTAACTAGACAATAGAGTTATATCTAGAAGACCTATAGCTAGGACCCTTAAGGAACTTACTAGATTAACTAGATCTAGGGGAAATTTACATTATAGCAAGTAAATCTAATACTATAAGGATCCTTTAGGAAGTATTAGAATAGTAGTAAATTATATAGTAAGCTATAATAGACTAAATAGTATTAGAAATAGACTAGCTAGTAATAAGACTAATAACTAAAATTAGAAGCTTATAAAGTATAAGTGCCTTAGTAAGATTAACACTATTAGCGTAAAATACTACCTTAGGAATGTTATATTTACTAAATAACTAGGGTTAGTATAATAGCTATTTAGAAGCTAGAGTAGGACTATTAGCATAACTAATGTATTTAGAAGCTAGAGCAAGACTATTAGCATAACTAATGTATTTATAATACTAGTAACTATAATACTAGTAACTATAGGATTAGTAAGGATTTATATAGTAATAGGCTAACTTACACTAGATATAGTAGCAAACCTTATTTCCCCTAGAATAAGAATAGTATACTAATCTAGGAAACTAGAGAAGGGTAGATCTAGTGCTTAATTAGGATTAGTATAGCTAATAGATAGAAAACATAAAATAGAATGCAGATTTAATATAGAAAATCATAGATATTAGACACTTTAAGCCTTATAATAAACTAGAGGAGGCTAATAAAGACCTTATTATATATAATAGGAAGTAAACTATTTTTTATAATATTAAATTATAGGTCTAAGCTATTAAAGACCACTTATACTATACTAACCCTAGCTAATAGGATATTATTTAGCAAAAGATTTAGATATTATTCTAAGGGGATATAATAGTATAGTACTAGTAATATCTTAATTTAGGAGAGCGGAATACTAGATCTAGTAAAATACCTTCTGTTTTTAAGGTAGTTTAGAAGGAATTTAGTATTTAGGTTTAGGATATAATAGCATAGCTTAATAAAGCAAAATACACTAAAGAGAATGTTATAAATAAGGTATCCTTTTATAAATTTATATTAAAAATCTTTTAGTATACTAGGGCAAATAGTAAATTAATAGACTATTAGCTTCTAGTGTGTCTACGCCTTAAACTATATCTAGGATTACATAAAATATGTCTAGTTCTAACTATAACTAATATAAGATTAGCCTATATTACTATAGTAAATAATAAAAGGTAGGATCTATATAATTACCTACGTAGTAAAGGTTATCCTATAGCTAGAAAAGGTAAAGGAAAGCTTAAGGTTTACTTTAATAAAGAGATATCTAGTAATAACTTAGAAGATAAAAAAGATAAAGCTTAAGTAAATTAGAATAGGCTAATAAGAGTATAATTTTAGCTAGGAAATTAACATTACTAATAGGATAATTAGAATACCTAAAGATCTTTAGGATTTTTCTAACTAAGGCTATACTAGTAAAATATCTAGATTAAGGGATAAAATTAGTAACTATAGTAAAATAAATCTTAAGAAAAGAGAAAGGGGTAAATAGAGTTTAGCTAGAATTAATAAGATAACCCCTAAAATTATTAGAATAAATAATAACCTTAAGACTTTAGACTATTAGAAAGGATAGGCTAGTTATAGTAGCCTAGGTAATTTTAATATTAGGAGAAATTACTTACTAAAGAAAAGGAATATATAAATATTATAGTGTTTAATAATAATTCTAATATATAATAGTAAGAAATATACCTTTAGAAGTGTAGTTACTATATAGCTTAAGAAAGGGAGGTTATAGATAAAGATAGTAAGAAGACCCTAGGATAGGAGTCTAATTTTATTAAGACTTATTTTATAGAAAACACTATAAAGGAGGTAAATAAGACTAGTATAATAGCAGATCTAACTAGATTAAGTTAACTTATTCTAGGGCAAGTAATTAAAGCTATAGTAAGACTATAGGAAGTTAAGTATAATAGAAAATAAGCAAATATATACTTAAAAATCCCTCTTAAATTTAATAATAAAGGTAAGAGTTATTAAATTTACCTTAATTTAGGAATGTTATTAATTTTAGTAAAAAAGGTATAGCTAGAATAAAATAGGTTAAATATAAAATAAGGAATATAGGAGCCTAAGCCTATATCTAGAGTTAAGTCTGCCTTTTATATTATAGAATTAGTTACTTTTAATTTTTATATTCTAGGAATAGCATATAGAACTAAAATTACTAGTTATTTTATAGTTATAGTAGATATAATACTAAACCTAGGACTAAAGTTATTACTTAGAGTAAATTTCCTTTATAAATATAGAGCAAAGATTAATTTTATAAACCCTAAAGTGGTTTTTAGATTAGTCTATAGTATAATAGTACTAGCAGAGATTTTTTAGCTAGCTAATAAAGTACCCTATTAAAGGGTAGTTATAGTATATATAGTGTTAATTTCGCTAAAAGGAACTGTGTATATACTAGTTACTTAGAAGATAGTATAGGGGAATTAGGAAATAAGTATGTACTATATATAGTTATATTTAGAATATTTCCCTAATGCTTTATTTAATAGATCTAGCCTATATTAAATAATTACACATAATCCTACTAATAAAATTATTATTATTTATAAGTATAAGAAAGTTATATAACTAACAGTAGCTAGCGAAGTTAATATTAATTATGTAATTAATAATCCTTTAGTATATTATACTTATTTTAGTAAGGATATTATAAAAAAAATAAGAGATATAGATAGGAATAGTAATAAATCTAATAAGGAGAAGGATAAGCTTAACCTAAAGAATATTAATATAGGAGTGCTATTATACGGGATTTTGTGTCTAGAAGAAATTCTATATATTATAAATAAATTCGGAGTGTAAGTTACTAATACTAATTATAATGCTATAAGCACATTTGTTTAGCTTACGGATAAATATAATATTTATTATAACAGAGGTATTATCCCTATGCCTAAAGATAAAAAAATACAGATTAACTTAGTTAATAAATAGTAATATTAAATAAGACTAATCTAGCTATATAGGCTAGGAGGATAGGATATAAGCAAACTTAATAAAGTATATAATAAACTCTACCTTAAAGGGAAGATATTATATCTAGATAAGCTAGTAGCAATAGCATATCTAGTGTTTATAGTTTAGTAAGAAACTAGCTAGGAAAGGAAAGGAAGAGTTATAGTTAATATAAGACTACTTAATAATATAGCTATACTAGATATTTACCCCCTACTAGACTAAAGTAATATTATAGATAATACTTATAGTAAGAAGGTTTTTTCTCTCTTTAATAGAATAGGATTTTTTCACTAACTACTAATTAGAAGAGACTACTAAGCCTATATAGTAGTAATATTAAATTAGGGTCTTAAAGCATTAAATATAGTATTAATAGGTTTTAAAAATTCCCCTACTTTTACTTAATAATTTATAGATTAACTCTTTTAGAAGTATAAGCACTTTATTTATATTTATATTAATAATATTATTATATTTTTAGATAGTATTAAGCAACATTTAAAGCATCTTAACATTATACTTAAGATCCTTAAAGAAAATAGGATAATAATTATAGCTAAGAAGTCTTTTATTAGTTACCCCACTATTTAATTACTTAGTTTTGTTATTAATAGTAATAGAATTATTAATATAAATAATAAGCTAAAAGCATTTTAAAAAATAATCTTCCTAACTAACCTATTAAGTCTTAAAACCTTTATTAGAATAGCTAGATTTCTTTATAATAGAATTCCGTGGTTTAATATATAGATCTAACTATTATAGGCATAGAAGATAGTATTATTAAAGGAATTCTATAAAAAAGATAAAAAAATCACTAGGATCTTAAAGCTAATATAGAAAAGGAAGATATAGTAAAAGACATTTTTACTAATAAAGGAGGTGAAAAAGGCTTTTAAAGATATTAAAGCATTTCTAAGCAAGAAACAGACCCTATAGCACTATGATTTAAGTAAGCTACTTTTCCTTAAAATTAATACCTATAAGGAAGGATTTAGACTATATGCCTTTTAATTATAAGAGAAATAGGATAGCTAAAGTATTCCTAGAAGAGATATTAAGAATAACTAGATATAGCTAATTCTATTTCTCTTAAGGGTAATATTAAGCATTAAGAAACACTATAGCTTAACTAAGGCAAAAGTAGCCGTAATTACGTAAAGCATTAGAAAGCTAAGAAAGATAGTCTAATCTAATAGCATTATAGTTAATATTTTAACTAATTATTCCCTAGTAAAGGGGATTATTAAGTATATATTATTATTTATAATAGATTTAGACGAAGCTAATTTAAAACTAGCTAAAGTTATAAATTATCTATTATAATTTAATCTAAAGGTAATGTATATACTAGGAGTGCTAAACGTTATACTAGATATGCTTTTAAGATTACTAGTAAAGGTAATATATAGGGAGGTAGCGTAGAATAGCCGCTATAACAAATTAAATGTAAGCGTGTATATCATTATAGAGAAATACATTACTACTGTAATTATACATAATAACCTTAAGGCTAGGATTATCTAGGGGTATTAGTTTAATTAAAAATTTAGCTAGATTATTATAGCTATAAGAGTGTACTAAAAAAGGCAAGTAGTAAAAAACGCTAGAATTAGACTAAAAATTCCTTTATATAGATAGGATTTACGCAAGAATAGTCTATTATACTACTATAGTAAAGATAGGTTTTGCTGTCTTTATATTCCTATAATAGAGGTCAAATCTATACTATAATTAGTTTATAATAAATATTAACATTTTAGAATTACTAGGATAGTAGTAAAGCTCTAATTAGTTTGTTTTCTACATATAAGCTAATAGATTTAAGACTATATAGCCTATTATATAGTTTGCTAGGAGAATATATTAACTATTCTAAACCACTAGGAGAATTATAACCCTTATAGTTAAAAATAATACCTTTTTATATAATTTTACTTAATTTTATCACAGATATACTAGAGGTATTATTTACTAATATAATATAATATATAGAAGGATATGTAATATATAACTTATTATATCTAGTAAATTACCTTTTTAGTAAAAGAACCCTTCTAATACTAGGATATACTATATATCTAGCGGAAATCTAGGTAAAATTACTCCTTTATGCCCTATATATTATAGACTAGGGATTACTAAGGCAAATTATTAGTAATAGAGATCCTAAATTTATATCTAATATATAGAAAGAAATATTTAGGCGCATAGGAGTTAGACTTCTTATAGGCATAGTGTATTACCCCTAGATAGATAAAATAGTAAAGAGGAAAAATCAGATAGTAATAATTATAATATAATATTATATAGTAATAGACCTAGATATAGCATAAACATTACTACTCCTAGCACTATAATATTAACTAAATAACACTATAGTAGTAAGTATAGGATAGGCTTCTAATAAGCTATTATATAGATTCTATCCTTTAAGTATTATTAACCTTCTCTCTCTAAATAATATAATTAATACTAGAGCTAGTGTAAATAATATAGTAGTGCTATAAAAGCTATACTAGTATAAGGCTTAATTAGCTATTATAATAGTAGCTACCCTTACTAAGATTTAGTATAATAACTACTATAAACTAGTTAATATTAATATAGGAGATATAGTTTATCTATAATTATATAAGAGATAAAAATTACCTAGGAAGCCTAAGAAAAAATAGTTACCACAGAAGGTAGGGCTATATAAGGTACTAAAAAAGGTAAACCTATTAGCATATTAATTAGATTTCCCCCTAGATTTATAAGTCTATCTAGTAGTATTAGCTATATAGATCTAGAAGCTAGCGTAAGAAGGGGATCCTTTTAGTAGGGAAAAACTAGCTCTACTACTAATTATATTTAATAATCTAGAGGAGGTAAATTACTAGGAAATTAAATAAATCTATAGTTATTACATTAAGATCTTTAAATAAAATAAGACTATAAGAGTAGAATTCCTTATCTAATAGAAGGGATTTATAGCTAAAGATAACTAATAGATAAGCAAAAGCAAAATACAAGTTAATATAGCTAAGATAGTAGAAGACTATCTTAAGAAAAACCTAATTAATTAGCAAAAAGAATACATAAAGAAAGGTCTTAATTTGCTTATAAAATAGTAATAGTAAAGAAAGAAAGGTAATAGTAAGCTATTAGATTTAATAGGCTAGATTAAAGCTATTAGACCCTTTTATATATATTACCTTTTTATACTAACTAAAAGAGGACCCCCTTACTTAAACCTTATATTATCCCTAAAACTACTATAAGCTTAGCGTAGTTAAATCTAGTAGGAGCGTAGTTAAATTTATTTCTAGCCCTATTTTTGCTTAATAGCACTTAACTCTAAAGATAATAGTGTAAATAATAGAGAGTTCTAAGAACTATAGTATATAAAACTAAACTAGCTATAAGAAATATAGAATTATAATAACTATAAGAACTACTAAGTAAAAAACAAAACTATTATACTAGAAGTTAAATATAAGTTTTATAGATATTATATAAATCTATATTTTAATTAAGAAGCTATACTAGATTTTATTCTCTTTAATAATAAGGTATATATATATAACTAAATAATTTACAAGCAAATAAGGGTAGTATATCTATATATTTAGATTCTAGCTATAATAGAATGAAATTAGATATTAGAGGAACTAATAGTTACTAACTTAGCATAGTAATAATCTATAACTAATAGGGAAAGAATTAAATATATCTAGTAAATTAATAAGCTTTTAGCAAAACTAGGGACTATAACCTATTATAAGAATATAAAGTTTTTGAAATACTATTTAAATTAAGTAAAATAATATAATTAGCTATAAAAATATTTACACTCTATGTAATAAATTATATAATTATAGTAGTAGTAGCACTTAGATAAACTAAGAATAAGATAAGATAAGGTAAATACACTATTATAATTAGTAAAGGGGTGTGATAAAAACATTAATTAAGTAGCTAAGGTTATTTAAAAGATAGTTAAAACTAAGGAATAAGGTAATAATAATAATAATAATTATATAAGTAAAGTATTAGATTTAAATACAAAGTAAGAGAAGCATAAATAAGTAATAAAAGAGTTAATTAAAGATAATTATATAAGAGCTATAAGAGCTATAAGAAAAGAGTAGTTAAAGTAAGTAAAAGTAAAGTTAAAAGGTAATAAATCTATTAGTATACTAAATAAAGAAAGCATTAAGGTAGTAAGAGTTAATCTAATATAGTTAAGGGTAAAATCTCCTAAATTAGAATTAGAATTACCTAAACTAGGATTAGAACCTAAACTTAATAAGGATAGTGGTTTTAAAAGCAAAAATAATAAGAATATTAATAAGATACCTATAGAATTTCTTATTAAACTATTATAGGTTTATATATAAATAGCAAAGCTTAACTTTAAACTATTATATCTTAGATTTAGAAAGCTAGGATCTAGAATTAACGCTTAAATACTAATACCTAATATTAGTATAGTAGTATATAAGAGAGTAAGGGAGGAGTTTAATACTATATATAAAGGAAAAAGCATTAAAGGAGTTAACTTTAGTAAATTTAGATATACTATATTAGGTTATAAAAACAGTAATTAGGATATTAAATATATAATCTAGGCCTATGCATATAAATTTACCCTAAAAGGGGCTATAATAGTATTTAGTAAATTAGAAGTTAACTTAAAGGATATGTATTTTATATTATAGTAAAACATAGTTATATAAATTTTTGCTATATTTAAAGAATAGAAGGCTATATTAATTATAAAGTAAGTAGTAGTAAAATAGGTACAAAAGGTAGTACTTTAGACTATAGTTAATCTAATAAAGTGTAAAGTAACTAAAAGAGCAAAGAATTAGGTAAAATTAGTAGTAGTAGCTTTCTATAATAGTGTAATAGTTAAATATAGATAGTAAATAGTTACTTATAATAGTATATTATCTTTACTACTATAAGCTAATCTTTTAGCTCTTTATTTTATAGATAAATATAGCGTAGTAAATACTATAATTATAGGTATATTAGCTAGTATTAGATAGGCGGATTTACTCTATATTAGTATAGAAAAGGAGTAGGTATAAAGATTATCTAAATCTAAATAAGATAAAGAGAGAATTTATTAGTATAAGAAAAGCAAGATAAATAACTTAGTTAATTAAGTTAATAACCTTATTAATTAAGTTAGTAAAGTTAAAAAGGACTTTAATATAATTAAGGAGTAAGTAAAGATAGTATATATAGTCACTAAAGATATAGTAAAGGATATTTATAATTTAGTAGAATTAATAGAAAAGGAGTTAGAAAGCTTTAGAAATAAGTTTAAATAAATTATAGATATATTAATAGCCTGAAAAGAGAAGATCTTAAACTTTAAGTTAGGCAGAATATTAATTAATATTAATAAATACCTTAAGGCTTTAAAATAGGATATAGTTAAGAGGACTAAATTCAAAAAGAAAATAGCGAAAATAGTATTTATAGTAATAGGAATATTAAAAGAAATATAAGCTTAGGATATAAAGATTAAGAACCTTATAAATAAGTAGAAAAGGTTTAAGGAGGATAGTAAGAAAATAAATTTAGCTTTAGTAAGGCTAATTCTAGTAATTAGAACCCTAGAAATATAAAATTAGGCAACCTTAGCTTTAGAGACACTAGTGTAAACACCGGTTCTAGGAACACTATTTTTAGGTAAAACTAATAAGTATTAAGGTAAATTACGTTAAGGAACACTAAAAATAGGTAATAAGTAACCTTATAGTAGGATAGGACCTCTAGTAATACTAAGTAAGAAGCCTAAATTACTAGGAAAGCCTAGTCTAAAGATAGCTTAGATAAATATTTAATAAATAACACTAGATACGCTTATAGCATAGGAAATAAGTAAAATATTACTAGTATTATTAGGAAAAAAGATAATAAGGATATTAAGATAGATATTACCTATTATACACATATTAATTACTAAGGTAACTAAGCTACAAATTAAGGAGGATAAATTTACTAGATTACTAGATTAAAGGAATAAATTTAAATATTAAGGCATAGAGTTAGAATATAGTGTATAGTAAGATAGGAAGTTAGGATTTAGACTAAGTATAAGATTAAAAGGGATAAGGGAATAGAGAAATTTAATATTTTACTAAAAGGAAATAATAAAATATAATAAAGATTAGGTGCTTAATATTAGATAGAAAGAATATATTATTTAATATAATAATTTATAAGTGTAAGAGAGGAATTATAATTATAATAAGGGATATGCTAAGTTTGTTTTTTCCTTTATGTAAATTTAATAGAAGTTTTTTTAATAAGCTTAGCTAGATAGAGGCTAAATCTAGTTATAGTTTAAGTAATAATAACTAGGATAATTATCTTTTTAGTGCGCCTAGTACTTATTATATAGTAGAACGTAAGGGTAGCTAATATAAGGCTAGATTTAGACTTTGCTAGAATAGAATTAACTAACTTCTAATATCTTACTATACCCCTAATAGTAGCTTATGTAAGTGAACTTAGTATAACTTTACGATTGCGAATCCGTTAGCCCCTCTAACGGATTCGCCCCCTATTGTGCTAAACTAGCACGTAACAGCTGTACTTGTACAGCTGTTGCCACCTGGCAACTAGCTCCTAATAGTAGCCTATAGTCCTATTTACTATATTATTACAGGTAATTTAGGCTACTAGAAGTAGCTTAGGCTATATTTACTAGTTCTTTATAATAAAATATTAAAGATAGTACTTAAGTACCTAGTTCATTCTCTTTATTTACCTATTAGTTTAGGGGTAAAATACTATAGAAAGCCTTTGCTTTATATATAAGAGATAGCATAAGTCTAACTAAAATTAGCTTATAAAGACTAATCCCCTATTAGATATAATGCCTTCTAATAACCTAAATTATAGTTTAATTTCCCTATAGAAAAGCTTTACTAGTTTAGCTATATTAATTATAGTAGTTATAGGTAAGAAAATAAAGTACTTAGTAAATTAGTTTATAAATCCTAGGATTATATTAGTCTATCACTTACCTATTTATATAATAGGTGCCCTACAATAAAATCTATTAAAAGTTTTACCTATAGTTATTATAGTATTAGTAGTAATTTAAGGCTTTTATATAAGTAATACTATTTAGCTACTACCTATTAGTAAACCCTATAGCTTATAATATAGTTTAATATAGACTTACTTATAGCTAGCTACTAGAAGTAATACTTTTATAGCTTAAGAGTATACTTAGTTCTAAAGTAACTTACTAGTAAATTATTATAGTATAGCTATAAAGGCTTTTATTATAAAATAAGCTCCCCTCCCAAGCACGAGGTAAAACTGCTTAAATAATTAAAGTTCTATGTTTTTTAATATCTTTTCTAAATATCTAGCCTTTTTCTCTAGTCTTTTATTCCCCTTCTTACTCTTACTTTTCTTAAATTCCTCTATATTTTCTTTAGTTTTCTTAATTTCCTTTTAATTAGGATTTTTATTAGCTTTTTAGATAGCCTAAAGGTTCTGTAGCCTAGTGGTTATTGCCCCTGGCTTTTAGTTACCCTTAGCTATACTATTATCTAATTAGTTAGGGGTTAATTAGTTAATTGGTTATGTAGAACCTACCTAGCGATTATAATAGGTGTAGTGCGTGTCTTATAGAAAGGGTTAATTATATTTACTAATTTTAAGTGAAGCAAATTAAATTAGAGACAAGTAAGGATAAGTTATGTTTAGTTTGCCTTAGAGCTTTGAAGCATAAGTAAGAGAGATAGAATAAACACAGTCGCAGAGGAAGGGGGAATTATATTAATTTATATTATAAGCAAAACTCAAATGAATTTAAGTTTAACTATGGTTATGAATTATAACTATATCCTACGCTAATGTAGCTACAAAGTTTATTATAAACTTTACTTTTGTTATAGACTTGAGCTATAAGCTTAGGTTAAGTCTAGCTCCGGAAAGTACGCGGACTATATGCAGCTTAGGTTAAGTCTAGCTCTAGAAAGTACATAGACTATATATAGCTAGGTTAGGGCTGCATATAAACCACGCATAGGCTATGTATAAGTTACTATAAATCTAGGCACTATATAACCACTAGTATAATTCCTTTTTTCTTCTATAAGAATAATATTCTTACTTTAAATACTTATAAGTAAAAGCTATAAGGCTAGTTTTTAATATATATTATTCTTTACTATAGAAATATATTAACTAGTAAATATACTATTACTATAGGATAGGATAAATACTAATAAGTTAGTAATATTATAATACTTACTTAAATAGTAAGTAAGATAGATTAAGTACTTAACTAATAAGTATAATATAGTACTTATACTAATTTAGCCTAAGTAAAAACCCCTTTTTACTAGGCCTCCCTTTAATAGTAATAGGGTTTTATTTATAGCTTAGAAAGGCTTAATAGCCTATAAGTTACTTATAGATAAGGATTTTATTAGTAATAACTAGGACTAGTAGTGTTTTATTTACTAGAACCTATCTCCTAAGGTATAGGTATAGGTTATACCCTTCTTTAAAAAGAGCTATTTACTTAACTATTACCTAGAGTAGCTTCTTAAATACCTTAGGGAGATATTTAATAACCCTTATTAATAGGAATTAGCTATTATAAAACTTAATTAGTTAATATAATAATAAAATAAGTAATTTAGTAACTTCTATATTTATTTTAAATAGAAATTAGCTCTCGCTAGGGGGCTTAATTAGTTAGACTTAGTAAAGTTATCTAAGCTATATATAGCGCTTAATAAATAAATAAGAGACTATAGTATAGGTTAGGATATACCCTAGGCTAATTATATTTCTATAATAGCCTACTATTAAAGCATTACACTAGATATTAAGTCCTACTAATTAGAGGAAAGACACTAAATATAAAAATATAGTAATTAGGTGCCTAATCTAAATAAGACTAAGGTATATAATAAGGACACGCTAATAATAGATATTTAATCTATAGCTATAATAAGGACCTAATAAGGCTCTAGAAAGTCTATAGGATACTAAAGGTTAGGTAATAAAGGGGGTAGTAAATAAGCTAAATAGGTTACCTAAGATATACTTAATATATGCTATAATAAGGGGAAATATATATAATATAGCTTCTCTAAGTATTTTATTATAGTATACTCTTTATACCCTGCTATCTAGCTATAGAAAAAGTCTTCTATTAATATTTATAATATAGAGAATATAACTTCTATAGACTTAGATATTAAGTCTATAGGATAGTTAGGAGAAAAGTAACCCTATTATTAAGTTATTTAATAGGGAATAAGGGAAGAAAGTATAGAGAGGCTCTATAGTATATAGTTATTACTAATAAGGACTATAAAGAGATCTAGGATAATATAGATTTATTCCCCTTCTTAGTTCTTACTCTAATTAATAAGACTACCTTTATAAATACTTAAGTTAATATAGGCTATAACTACTACGCTACTATAAGTAAATGCTTAGTCTAAAAGCTTTAATTAAAATGCCTCTCTTTTCTAACTAAGAGGTTAGTTTATATAGCTATTAGTATAAAATAAGGGGGAAAAGAGAGCTATAAGAAATAATTATATATATTATATATTATTTGTTTTTAGTTAGATTTAGATAGATAGGAAACGCTAATTATAGTATATATAATCCTAGGACTAATAAGGTAACTTATCCTTAGTACACTATAAATAGAATAGAATAAAATTACCTTAGATATAATATACTAATAGGTATGCGTGGAATTAGTAAATAGTTTATATATGTAGGCTATAGTTAATAGAAAGGTTAATTAACCTATAATATTTATCTTAGGTTTAACCTTTACTAGGATAGTATAGTAAGTAAAGAGATAGAAGGAATATATTTACCTTTACGCTATAAGCCTATAGGAAATTATATTTATTTTATAAATTAATATAACCCTAAAGGCTATAGAGAAGGAGCTTCTTACTTCCTTACTAGAGGCACTTTAGGACTTTAAGGATTTATTTTAGGAAAGTAAGGTAAATATTCTACTACTACACTAAGGGAAGTTAGACTACTATATTTACCTTAGGCATAATGTAAATAGAAATAAACCTAACTTACTATAGGCACTATTATATAATATGCCCTAGGAGCATTTGCTTAAGATTTAAAAGTAAGTAATAGACTTAATAAATAAGGGTTAGATCTAAGTAAGTTTATTATTAGTAATAACCCTAGTATTATTAATAAAGAAACCTAGTGGTAGTTAGAGATTTTATATAGACTATTACGCCCTAAATAAGATTATAGAATAGGACTATTACCCCTTACTATTAGTAAAGAAGATATTATATTTATTATTAGAGGTAAGGTAGTTTATAAAGCTAGATATATAATTAGTGTTTTATTATATATATATTACTAAAGGTAAAGAACACTAGATAGTATTTTATATAAGATTTAGTTTATTTAAGTAATTAGTATACCCCTTTAGGTTAGTAAGTATACCTATAACCTTTTAAAGGTATATTAATAGTGCCTTAAGTAGTATCCTAGGTAATTATATTACTATATATCTTAATAATATCCTAGTTTACTTAAGCGGATTATAAAAGGACTATATATAAAAGGTTTATAGTATACTATCTAGACTATAGTAGGCTAGTCTAAACCTAGATATTAAGAAATATATATTTATAACTAAGGAGGTTAAATACCTTAGGTTTATTATCTAGATAAGGAAGGTAATTTACTTAGATAAGGAGAAGTTTATAGTAATTTAGGATTAGGAGGCGCTAATAAGGGTCTATAAAGTCTATGGGTTTCTTAGGTTTACTAACTTTTACTATAATTTTATACTAAAGTTCTTAGACTTAGTAAGCTCTCTAATTAACTTAATAAAGAAGGGAGCCTTATTTTACTAGATAGAGAAGTATAATAAGGCTTTTAAGGTATTAAAGGTAGCCGTTATATTATACCTAATCCTAACTTAATAGGATCCTAAGAAAGATATATTAGTAAAGGTAAATTATTCTAGTATAGTATTAAGGGGTTATCTCTCTTAGTTTAGTAATAATAGTATCTTATACTAAGTAGCTTACTATTTAGCTTAATTATAGGCTACTTAATGGAATTACACTATTTATAATAAGGAATTACTAGTAATTATTTCCTACCTTAAGGTATAGTTAGTAAAGCTTTAGAGTGTAAGTAAACTATTTATAATATTAATAAACTATAAAAACCTTAAGTACTTTATAGCGCTAAGGGAGATATTAGAATAATAGGTATAATAGGTAAAGACTCTAGCACTCTTTAACTTTTACCTATAATATAGGCTAGGCATATAAGCGAAATAACTAGACACACTATTATAATATTATCTAGATAGGCTAGAAATAGATAGAGTAAAAACCTTAATTATTTAATCTATAATAAGCCCTATAAAATTTAGCTTTAAGAGAGGATAACTATATATATGCCTTAAGCCTATTATAGTAATAGAGGGGGTTATTATAAATACTAGTTTAGCCCTATTAAGGAGTCTTCCTACTAGTAAGCTATTATTTACAAATAAACATCTCTAATCCCTATAGGACTAGTCTATAACCTAGGATAAAGCTTATAAGTTATAGGTTAACGTAGTAGCAATAAGGGCTAGGAAGTTCCTAGATATTACTAATATAAGAGAGTAAATTATAGACTATTAGATTAGCGTAAAAAGGGTGCTTTAATTCTAAGGGCAAATATAGGTTCCTAAATAGGAACCACTAACTATAATATTAATATAATAGGTTTATAACTTACCCTTATTAGGTTACCTAGGGTAAAATATAACTTTTAAGGCGCTTTAAAGGGACTTCTATTAGGATAGTATATTATAGAATATAGCTTATTTTATATAGAACTACTACTATTATAAAGGGAGGAAAAGCTAGTAACTATAATAAGGCTTATTAAAACTAATCCTACTACTAGACAAGTACTAGTTATAAATATCTATTAACTTTATAACTAACCTTCTAGCCTAGGGTTAGGAGTAGCTAAGGTTTCTAATAGTTATTATAGATTAGCTATTTAAGTACGTTTAGTTAAAGGTAATAACATTAATAGTAGCTAAGGTATATATAAAACAATTTAAGTATTACTAGTAGCGCTTCTATAGGTTTCTTATATAGATTATTATAGACTATAGGTTAGATTAGCTTAGTTACTTCTAGACTAAACTCTATAAGGGAGTAGGCATATAATAATTACTTTTTATATTACATTACTTATAAATAGATAGCAGTATAGAGAGGGCTAACTAGGAGGTATAAGCGGTTTTATATATAATACTATCTTTCTCCTAGTTTAAATAGCTAGACTACTTACTAGCCTATTAACTAGTATTAAATAACAGGGACTTATTAGTAACTAAGGTAAGCGTAAATATAGCCTTATATAGGTTTAATATACCTATAATTTAGGAGTTATTTACTATAGGACTATTTATAATATTAGTAAAGGGAAGGGCTTAGGCTTTCTTATAGCACCTAAAGGATAGTATAGATTTAATATAAGCTATAATAGCTTTTGTTTAGTAGTAGTAATAGGAGGAGATAAATAGTAGCTATAGGCTAGTAAAGTAGTTCTAGGTTAGGGACTATATATAGCTTAGTCTTTATAATATTAAAATAAACTAACCTTATAAGAAGTTAGACTAGGTTATAGCTAAATATAAGGTGCTTAAGGTCCTTATGCCTTTAACTATTAAACTAAATATCCTAAGGGGACTACACCCTATTTTTTATATTAACCTAGTATAGTATACAGTAAGTAATCCTTTACTAAGTTAAAAACTAGCTAATAAATAACTACTACTAGACCTAGTTATAATAGATACTAATAATAATCTCTTAGAGTTTTAAGTAAAGGAAATTTTAGTAGCTAAGAATACACTAGGTTAAGGTTTAAACTAGAATATCTTAGTTAAATAAAAGGGCTATATCTAGCTAATATAAGAACTATTAGAAAGCTTATAAGATATAGAGGCACTTAATTAATTTAAGTTATAATAAGGTAATATATAAATAAATAATAGCCCTAAAAGGGTATAATTTAATTTAGCTATAGAAAATTAATATAACTAGTTTCCCTCTAGTGCGCATGCACTTTAGCGCTAAGTTTCTACCTAAATAAAAATTAATTAGGAAGGGGGGGGGCTACTACTATTTCTTTTATAGTATTAGCGTTTCTCCTCTATAGTATAAGCTAATACTACTATATTTTTAGCTAGGACATAGGTATTAGCTAATATTTATTATACCTAGGCATTACCTTACTCCTATATAGAGATTAACTAGGTTAAGTTATTATTTATAGTTTATATACTATAAAAAAATTTAGTAGCTAGGTTATTATAGCCCTAGTAAGTAAGGGTAATATTAGTAAGTATAAGTTACTATACCTTAAATACTCCTTAGGTATAGGTAGTACCTATAGGAGAGAAGGCTAGAGATTAGGCCTTAGCTAGATTAATTTAAGCTATAGCTAATATACTATTAAATTACTTTTAGTAATAAATAAAGGTTTTTATTAGGATAGTATATTATCCCTTAATAAATATAGTTTACTTTATAGCTAGGGTTTTAATAGCTTATTTAGTAGCTAAAAGGTTCTTAAGATACTTAAATATATAATAGAGTTTTAGGTTAGTACTATAAAGGTATATCTCCTAGATATATAAATAATAGGTAACTTAGTAAGGGGCATAGGCCTAGTTTATACCTAGGGTATATATATATTTTCCTTTAGTATAAAGGTTATTTATATAAGGGCTATAAGAGAACTTATACTCTTTACTATTAAAGAGAGCCTTATTATTTAAGTTACCTTCTAAGATATACTTACTAAGGTAAGTGCCCTTACCTAGGCTAAGAGAAGAAGAAGGAGGTAAGGGAGGTAAGATAATGCTAGTAAGGGCTAGGATAATAGTAAGATTAAATATAGTAAAGGTAAAAAGGGAATAAAAAGGGGGATAGATAATTATTTAGGCTTAAGAAAAGGGGATAAGAAGGATATATAAGGAGATATTATAATAATAATAAGTTATAAGAGTTTAGAACTATAAGGAGGGGATAGGAATATTTATATTTCTAAGGGCATAGGGTCTAGCTTTAGCTAGAGTATATATTATTTACTTTTAAAAGGTAGGCTAGGGATAGATAAAGGTAATATATTATATAATTATCTAATAGCTAGTTAGTAATAAGGGCATTACTTAAGGTAAAGTTAGGATTTTATAGGTAAAGGTAAGATTATAAAATAACTATAAAGGTAAGGGAGTAAGTAAGGTATAGAGATAGC
The DNA here is from genome assembly GCA_000729825.1 of Epichloe sp. AL9924. Taxonomy (NCBI): domain Eukaryota; kingdom Fungi; phylum Ascomycota; class Sordariomycetes; order Hypocreales; family Clavicipitaceae; genus Epichloe; species Epichloe sp. AL9924. The sequence goes on along the minus strand of JFGW01000301.1, from coordinate 5,212 downwards.
TAGTAGTAAGTATAAAAATAAGGTAAGCTAGTGTTTTTAGAGGTATAGTTAAAGTAAAGTAAATTTACTTATATAATAGAGAAGGTTAAAGTAAGGTAAACCTATACTAAAAAATTTTATAGCCTATATAAAGAACCTATAGCCTTATAGTGTATATTACTTAAGGGGGTATAGTCTTTACTTATACTAAAGGGTACCTTACTTAATAGAATATAGTCTTTACTTATACTAAAGTTAGTTCCTATATATAGGAGAACTATAATCTTATTACTTACTTATTTTTAACTAAAAAGAAAAAAGGAGAGGTAAGTAAGGGGGTATATTATAGACTTAAGCTATAAGCTTAGGTTAAGTCTAGCTCTAGAAAGTACGTAAACTATATGTAGCTTAGGTTAAGTCTAGCTCTAGAAAGTACACAGACTATGTATAGCTAGGTTAGGGCTATACGCGGACCACGCACAGGCCACGTATAAGTTACTATAAATCCGGGCACTATGTAACCACTAGTGTAGTTCCTTTCTTCTTCTATAAGAATAATATTCTCACTTTAAACGCTTATAAGCAGAAGCCATAAGGCCAGTTCTTAACAACTTTAACCTTATAGCCCCCTGTATTTATAACCTTAGAGCTTATACCTATTATAGGCTTTATTTATTACTGTGGTAATAAGTATTTAGTTATTAATTGTTTTACTAGCTAGGTATTGCTAGTAATAATAATATATTATAATAAATTAGATGCATTGGCTATAACCAATGACGCCAAAAAAATTTAAAAATCAATAAAATAAACTCCTAGGGAATAATTACTTAGTCTTAGTATATTAGGAAACCCCTTATACTATATAACTATAAACTAGCTTTTTCTTTCTTATTTACTAGGGAATTATTAATCTTACTATTTTACCTTTATAAATCTAAGTCTTAACTTTATACTCTTTATAGTAATTATATTAATAGTTTATTTAACCTAGATTAGTAAGGATTTAGTAATACTATAGTCTCCTATACTTCTTATATTATACTAATATCTTAGATATGTATTACTTTCTCCTTAAAATCCCCTTTATTTAGCTAATCCTTTACTAGATTTATAGTATTTTTGTGGCTTCCTTCAGACCTTCGGATAATAGTTAGTCTAACCGTAGCCAAAGGGTAAAGCTACTAAAGGGATGCACGTAATGCAATTAGCTATATCACAAGCTACCTCACACTATTTATAGTGGCACTATACTATAGCCTTACTTTTCTCTCTTTTTACTTACTTTCTCTCCTAGCTAGATTCCTCTCCTTCTCTCTTTTCTTTTCTCTCTTAGTTATTAGCTATTATTATTAACTTTATTAAATTTAACCCTTTATATACTAATGTAATATTCCTTAGTATAACTAACACTAATTAGTAGTTAACTATAACTATAAATAAGTTAAGTATTATAAGAAAAGATATTTCTATAAATACTATAGCCCCTTATCCCTTAAGCTAATATATAGGCTATTTAGGTAAAGAGGCATAACTATAGAGTATACTAAAGGAAAAGATAAGAATCCTAGCTATAGGCTTATTAGGCTTCTAAGAGATTAATCTATTAACCCTTAGGCCTTTAGGATATTTAGTTAATTATTATTCTTATTATCTATTATAAGAAAACTAACTAAATAACTAAGTCTATTACTATAAGGCATTTTACTTAAACCTAATATTGAAAATAACCCTTAGCTAAGCTAGCTAACCTATATAAACTCTCTTTATAATCTCTTTACTATCTTAGCTCCTTAGTGTTTAGTATATATAATATAAAGTTAAGTTATTTCTATACTTACACTATCTTTCTAAGCCTATACTATCTTTATAACCTATTTTTCCCTTCTTTTTAAGTTTTTATTATTTCTCCCCTATTTTTCTTATTTATCCTATTTATCCTGTTTTTTCTCTTAAAGAGCCTAGAAACTATGCCATTATTATATAGCTATTTGCTTTATTTATAATTATATTAATAATATTCCTTCATTTATTTCCTTTTATTTTTCTATTTATTCCCTAGGATAGAATTAAATAGTAGTATATCTTTAAAATAAACCCCTTAAGCCCTTTTCTATAAAAGTAAGATACCTTAAATACCTTCTAAATTATTCCCTAAAAGACTATTAGAGAATATATTACTAAGAAGACTATAACTATACTCTCTAGTACTTATAATAAAGTAAAAAGAACTTACCTAGCTAAATCTAAATCTTACTATATAGTATAAACTAAGTAATTAAATTATAAGGTTTATTTATACTAATAAGTACTAAAGTTCCCCTCCCGAGCACGAGGTAAAACTGCTTAGTATTTTTATAGCCTAATACCCTATTCTTTTATCTTCTTCTTATCTACCTTATAAATCTTATTATTTATATTGCCTTTGCTTTTTCGCATTTTTTCCCTTATAGTATAAATACTATTAATTATCTCTAGGTTAGATTTATCTTTACTTCCCTTCCCTTTGCTTTTCTTCTCTTTTACTATATTATTTAATATTTTAGATAGGGCAGTGTCATTTTTATTACCCTTAGCCATGCTATTATCTAATTAGTTAGGGGTTAATTAGTTAATTAGTGACGCAGAACCTACCTAGCGATTATAACGAATTAAATTAGAGATAAGTAAGGATAAGTTATATTTAGTTTGCCTTAGAGCTTTAAAGCACAAGTAAGAAAGATAGAATAAATATAGTTATAGAGGAAGGGGGAATTACGTTAATTTATACTATGAGTAAAACTCAAATGAATTTGAGTTTAACTATAGTTATAAATTATAACTCTTACACTAACGCAGCTACAAAGTTTATTATAAACTTTACTCTAACCTTATAGCCCCTTGTATTTATAACCTTAGAGCTTATACTTATTATAGGTTTTATTTATTACTATAGCTATAAGTATTTAGAAGTTAATTGCTTTACTAGCTAGGTATTGCTAGTAATAATTATATATTATAATAAATTAGGTGTATTAGCTATAACCAATGACGCCAAAAAAAATTAAAATTCAATAAGTACTAAAGTTAAAGAGATAAGGACCTTTAGAAAAACTTTAAAGAAGACTTTAAGAGATAGTTAAAGGAGATATTTAAAAAAGCTAAAAGTAACCTTATATGAGAACTATAAAGCTCTTTATAAGATAATAGTATTTATATTACTTAAGGCCTTAGTATTTTAATTATTACTATATTAAAATATATACTTTAAGAAGAAATAATATTATTATAGCTAAAAAAGAGATTATAATCTTCTAAATTACCTTAAGTATAGCCCCTAGAGATTACTACCCTAAAGATTTACCCTATTTATTTTATTACTCCTTAATATTAATAGAAATAGTATTTATAATCTTTATAAGAACCCCTATAATAATCTTACTTATTCTAAGACTTTAAGAATAATTAATATACTTAATTTTAGTAACTTACCCCTTATTACCCTTCTTTAAATAAGTAAATTATAAAGAAAGTCTCTAAGCTTATAAAAATATATAAGGATAGTAACTATTATAGTAGGAAGCTATATAACTTTCTCTTACCTAAGATTATACTTTTTAAGAGTAAATATAATTAAATTAACCTCCCTAGATCTTACTTTAGTAAAGCTTTCCTTATTATACTAATAGGAAATACTAAATAATACTTCCTTAATTATCTCTCTAGTAAAGGCCTCTCTTATAAATAGATAATTACTAATATCTATTATTACTTTAAGACTAAAAGTAACTAATAGTTTTACTAATATAAAGTTTTACGAATATAAATAAAGTAATATAACCCTTAAGAATATTATTACTTAAAACTATAAAAAAAGTAAGCTTAAGTGCCTTAAGATCTTATTAATTACTTTAAAGAAAGTTTATAAAGAACTATACCTTTCTAATATAGTAAATATAAAGCTTTATAAGTAAACCTTAAATATAGTCTTTAGTATTCTAGAATATTAGATAGTAAAGTATATATATACCCTAGGCTTTAAGAACCTTACTAAGGACCTCTATAAGTTAATTATAATTATAGAAAGTAATATAAGGAGTACCTAATACTACTAGTTTTAAGATAAAGACTTATTAAAGGTAATATTTATAGATTACTAATATAGCTAATAAGATTAAAGAAACTAAAGAAAAGGAGGTTATTATAGTAACTCTAAGTAACCTAAGTAATGCTTTATTTATAGTAAGAATAGCTACTAGTTATTAAACTATACTAATACTAAGTATTAGAAAGAAAAAAAGAGATAATAAGCTAGTAAAAACTATTACTTACCCCCTTTAGAGAAGAAGTTCTAAGTATTCCTTACTTTATTTAAAGGTAATACTAATATTAAGATAAAGGAAGTAAAAGACTAGGAATTTTAACTTAAGACTTATACTTAGGCTTAAGATAATAATAATAATAATATTAAAGAGAAACTACTATTAAAGGTATATCTTAGTATTACCTAATTCTTTTATTTAGGATTACTAATAATAAATAATATTAATATACTTATAATACTTAAAAATTAAGCCTTTTAATATACCTTACTTAAGTAAAAGCTATACCTTAAAGAGGCTTTTAATAAGAATTACTTAATCTATTATATATCTAAAGAATACTATTTTAAAGAGGTCTTTAAAGAAATTATACTAGATATAAGTGCTTTAAAATAGTTAATTATAAGACTAGTATAAGCTAAAGCCTTATTAAGATTAATACCTTTATTAAAGATTAAGCCCTATAACCTAGAAGTTATTAACTTTAGTGCTAGATTAGTAATTATATATAGTATTATTTATATGCTAATAAAGCTTAGCTAAATTAACTTTTATATTCTTAATACTACTATACCTTTTCTCTTTTCCCTTACTAATATAGATATTATAAAGGTTAAAGTTAATAATCTTACTAATATACTAATTTAGGATAATAAGACTATACTTATTATATATAAATAGGGATATCCTTAGTAGCTCTTAGAGGTAAGAGAAATAGCTACCTTTTATTTATTAGAAGAAGAGATTTACTAACTTTACTAAAGATTTAGTTATCCCTTAATTTAGTAGCTTATAAAGATCCTTTAATAAGCTAGTTATAATATTAAACACTATATAATTAAGAAGCTAACTAAAGTTTACTACTATTATTAAATAAATAGAAAAGCTTCTAGCTAATTTAAATTCTTAATTAAAGATTGTTAAAAATAAGA
>JFGW01000300.1:0-34688 GCA_000729825.1 Epichloe sp. AL9924 | reverse complement strand
CATTTCAATAGCTTCTACCCCTAAGTTTAAACTCTTAGTCTAATCCTTTTAGGGTTTAATTAGTATAAGAAAAAGATTTAATTCTTTATCTAGTTTAGTGTCTATTTTAAGGGCTTAGAACTACGTTTTAAGCTTATTAATTAATAGCTCTATTACGCTTTCCTTAGCTAGATTATAAAAAATTAACTTATTAAACATAATATTCCTTATTATTATAACCTTTCCTAGTCTTAGTATCTAAATGTAATATATATTAGAGGCAGAGTACCTAACTAGATATCTAATATAGCCCCTAGGATTTATCTTATAAAACTATTTATATTTATTAGCTTTATAATCCCTTCAAAGAGGATAAGCGCAATAGCTATATATATGTAACCTACTCTAATCTAGCCTTAGGTTAGCTATAGGCTCCCTTATTAGTAACTAAGTATTATTATAGAACTAGGTTTCTAGGGTTTCTAATAGTGTTTTCTACCTAGATTATTAAATAAGGCTTATATTATATAGGTATACTACTGCTTATATGTGTTAAATTCAAAAGAGTGGACCGATCCATCTGCACCTAGGATTACAAAGCCTTATGTATTTTAACAACCCCCCTGGAATTACACATCCAGGTGCCCTATAGAGGTCTTAGGCTTATACTAGCAATTAAATTTTTTAGTTATTTTGGCAGGGTTCGAACTCGTAACCTTGCCTCGCAGAGCAGTGCTCCACTGTGGTAGGCGAAACGCTACAGTGGGCCTAACCACTGCGCCACCAGGCTCATAACCTATTGAATTCAAAAGAGTGGACCGATCCATCTGCACCTAGGATTACAAAGCCTTATGTATTTTAACAATATGCTCTCTAACTATAGATTTAGTAATAGCCTTATACCTATAAGTATTATATTTAACTATAATATAATTATTTGCCCTACCCTCTCTATAACTCTATTAGGTTTATAAGTGTATAGAGGCGTAAGCTTAAGATTAATGCCTTGTAAGCGTGCCTATGTTTAAAAGATTATATCTTTAAATTAGCTAATAATAGCTCCTTTATAATCTTACCTAATCTTTATAATTAATAATCTAAATTGCCTTATAACCTATTATTTAAGGTAAATTAATACATTAAACACTATTACCTATGATTTATTAGGTAATATATATATATAAATTATGCCCAAGAACTTATCTTTTATAACTATTAACTAGTTTATACTATTATAACTAGGCTTATAGTCCTAAAGGTCCTAATAGATTCTCTAAAAAGGCCTTAGTAATGTATATTCTAGTGGTTTTCTTAAAATAACTTAGTAAGCGTAAATAAAAGAATATATCTTATAGTCCCTATGCTTTATTCTATATAATTACATTCCCCTTATGTAAGTATAACTCTTAGCTAGAGTATCCTTACTAAGGTACCTAGAATAAAGATATTATAGCTCTTTAGGGTTTACTTATATAGGGCGCGGGTCCTTACTTAGGTAACCGCGCTATAAGCATTATATGTTATTATATGCTTCTAAATTAATTATTAAGAAGATTACTAGTGCTATAGCTAAATTTACTACTTACTTAGGACCTTTATAAGAAGAGAGAGGCTTATATTAAAGGAAAATAATATTATACTTTCTCTAAAGCTTTACTAATAATAAGCTTCTATAAAAGGGTCTAATACATAAGGAGTAGTCTGCTTTATAATACTAAATACCCTTCTTCTAAAGAAGGCTCTCTAATATAATATTTATATAAAAACTAGGTATAAGTGTAATATTATATAAGGTAAGGCTTTCTATAAGCTCTCCCTTTAGTCTATTAAAAATATTCTTAATTATATAAGTACCTCTTCTAGTAATCTAGAAGGAGGTTATTCTAGCCTTAAGGTAATTATTATATATTTTATTAAAGGTACTAGGTTTAAAGTAACTAATATTATTTATAATATAAAGAGCGCTATAGTTATTAAAGAGAGTGCTCTTAGAGAGTATATATTTTACGTTCTTAAGTGTAGTATAGCTTCCTAGAGCTAGAATTACTCTCTTAAGAATCTTTAGGTTAATAATTACTACTATAATAATACTAGGTAACTTTTCTCCTTTATAATCCTTAATACCTTTTACTATTTACTTATTCTTTACTACCTTAGAGTGTAGGTTCTTTTATTTAGTGCTTTTATAGCGTTTCTTAACTTTCTTATAGTTAACTTTTATAATAAGGCTTAAATCCTAAAGCTTTCTTACTAGTTACTATATAGTATAAGCTATAGTATACTTAGGGAGACTAAAAGTGCGTAGTTAGTGCCTTTTCTATATAGTAGGGGCACTTCTTTAGACTATTATTCTTTTAACCTTTATTACCTTAGTTAGAGCGCTCCCTAAGGGTAGTTATATAGCTTCCTTTTCTAGAGGCTAAGCTTATAGCTTATATTACCCTATAGTATCTTATATACTTAGAAGTAATTCCTTAAAGAGTTATATCTTTAGGAAGAGAGTTAGAGGACTATACTAGTTATATAATCTTAGTTTTTGCCTATTTAGGGTTAAAGCGTGCTCTAATAGCTATAATAAAGTTACAAATTATATTAGGACCCTAAACCTTATTAATCTTATATATTAATGCTTTCTAGTATAGCTTCCTCTATTGCTTAATCTAATGCTTAAATTATATATTTATGTGTTTAGCGTTATTAAGGTAAGCTATATACTTTACTAAGACCTCTAACTTAATAATAACTTACCCTAGAGAAAACCTTTTCTTAAGCTTAATAGAGATTTACTAAAGAGTAAGTTTCTTATTATTTATATTGCCCTCCTTAATTTTATTAATTACTATAGTATAGGTATTTAGGTTAATAGTGCTTATAATCTAAGTACTAATAGTCTTTTCTTAGGACTTTATTACTTTATATACTTAATACTTAGATATAAACTTATAAGATAAGAAGAATAAAGCCTCTTAAAAGGTAAGCTTTATAGTATTATTTCCCTAATTCTTTATAATAAGAGCTTTATATAACTTAGGAGTAATAGTAAAGGGCTTTTCTAGGTAGTTAGAGTTAAGCTCTAGAAGCTAGGGATTAACTCTTTCCTAGATCTCTTAGCTTTAGGTAGCTTACTTTAATACTTTATACTATTTTTCTTACTTATTAGAAGAGACTAACTTAATGCTAGTCTTAAGACTTAGGTATAGAGAAGTAGTTAAATCTATTATATGCTTAGGTAGTTAGTAAGGAGAAGTGCATATATATATCTTATATATAGGGGACTTAGTGGAAGTTATAGGCATGTACCTTCTAGGCTTATAACTAATATATATTAGGCATATAACTTAGAAAAGATATCCCCTAGTAGGATAAAGGTATAGAAAAAAGGATTAAATTAAAGCTATCTTCTATTATATAAATAGAAGGATAAAAGCTCCTTTTTTATAGAGAAAGCTATTATATTAGAAGTCATATGCTTCTAATGTGATTTATCGCGTTTAGCGACGTGCATTTTCAGCTCCCCTGATACGGTCGTGAGCGCATATTATTCGTCATAGACGCTGTATCCGCCATCGGGCAACACCAGTCGCTCCAAACAGGAAAGAGGGTCCATCCAGACGCGCTTGCCCGTTGACGGCACCCAAGCTCGACTCAACGACCACAACATCCAAAGCATCGTGACTTCTTGCTACCCCTCCCCTCGACGGCCCTTTTCCCCTGCGCCCCCTGCGCCCCCTGCGCCTCTGTCATATTGCGACGAGACACAGTCCGCATTCTTGTCATCTTTCCCTGTCCTTGCGATCCAACCTGGAGCTCGAGCCACCGAGACGATCATTTCTCACGATAATTCTCCCGTCTGGTCGACTTCGTCGCGGCGCCCAAACCAGCAACATCGTACGCGGCGCTTCGTGACCCCTCCTTGACTGTAGGTCAACTGGGCTGTTTTGGGCCCGCCACCGTTAGCCTTTAGTCACCTCTTGTAGCAATGGCCACTACCCACGTTGGCACCGCCTCGTACGCCGATTGCGTGTCCTCCCTCCGCAGTTCCCTCAACTTTTTGGAATCGTCGGTACAGACTCTCGAGAATGGTGTCGCTGACTATCCTCGACTAATCAAAGTTCTAAAAACTGTGAGAGTATGTTCTTCTGGCGTCATTACTACTGGGAGCTTCACGTTGCAAATCCGCTAACGTGCAAAATTCTACAACAGCATTACGAGCTCATTCCGCAAACAACTCTGGCTGCGGCAGAAGCCTCACTTCGTGACGAGATTGGCCCTTTCATCGCGCTACTGCTGTCGCGAGCTGATGCACAGATTGAGAGGCAAGGTCGGCGGATAGAAACACTGAAAGCTCGAGCAGAGCTTCAGCAAGGCCGGCTCGCCCGTCCCGATGAGACTGAGAGAGCGTCTTCGACCAGGAGCCGTAAACTAATTGGTGAAGAAAAACTCAGAGCTCGAATTGTCCGTCAGCGTAAAGAAGCGCTGCGCTACGGAGTAGAACGGCTTGAATTGGAAGTGCTCCAGAAAGCACGTGAGCTAAGGAAGCGTCTCGACGGATAGGCCGAACAGGTGATCCGGAGGACTGCTCTCCATTGTAGCCGCCAATGAATGCTGCTTACTCCCTACATTGCAAGGGGCAATTGATGTGCTGGCGGCCCTTACCATGCAGCCAAGTATGGTGTACTGGCTCAAGACGGACTCAACAGGTGTAAAATTACCGATACGACTGGCATGTCATGTCGCGGCCTCATCCGCGGTCGCTGCCATTTTCCCACTAGTGAGCACGATCCCGCGCGCACAGAAATTCAGGTCTCAGTCACCCATAGGATCCAGCCGTGCATATCAACTGGAGCTATCACCCGGAGATGAAATACTCATTGATATCTATCAGACATACAGTTATCTCTTTGTAGAACGACAGTGGCTCCGGCATTGGATAAATTGCTCAGAAACAGAGCGCGAATCAAGGAGGGCTCTGGTCGATGTGTGAAGTCATTTGACAAGGCATTCACGGCACCGTGTGGCTATGGGGCCCCGTCAACAACATTGGCTGATCGACTGACTTGATGCAATCCGAGGCAATTGGATCTGCGTACGCGTCAAAAGGCAGCCGTGTGTCGTAATGATCAGGAGGACGAACCTGCAGGCATGACTCGCTGTGGACAATGTTTGCACAAACGACAGTGAGGACATATGCGTGTGGAATTTCGCGTGTCACCGCAAAAGCTTGTCAGAAATTCAAGTCTTCATCCACATGAATAATGGAAGAGAACGGAAGTATGTGGACGCATATGTACACTCTGGGTGGGCTCAGTAAAGACTCTTTCGTGATCTTGTGTGTTTTTTGGGGGGGTTTTTTTTTTTTCGTTTTTGCTTGTTTACCTGATGGACTGGCATTGCGGTCAAGGAGATTATCCATCCTAGCCATCCACTTGCTCTTTCAGCCATCAATGGTGGCCGATGGCCCCTGTGTAGGGAACAGCCTTAAATTGCAGCTCCTGTGGCCTTGTCCTCTTTGCCCCTGGGCGCCCGAGGGAGGAAGGAGAGTTTGCCAGCCACGGTCCGTCAAGATGTGTAGTGTAGCTCGTGAAGGGGGCAGTCGTAGGGGTTTCACGCAGTCACGAAACATCAGGGAGCATCTGACCTGCTTGAAATTCCATATTTTATTCATCCCGCAAAAGAAGCCTGGATATTCAACACCGCGAAATCGCTGCGCTCACAAAGCAGCCAAGCCAAGTCCTTATTATCCCAACTCCCCCCATTCGCGCAAGAGACCACGGCTCACTGCCATGTACACTTGGTCGCATATGCCTCCTCTTGCCTTCGCTCACCCATCTTTCATAACCTTGTATGCTGCCAAGCATTATGCCGATATTGGCCACGGACGAGAAAAGCGCCGAAGCCACGCCGGGAATACGACCACCCGCCATGATGACACGTAAATCCACCTACTCCTCGGGAAAGACGTAAAACTGGGGGTGAAAGGAAGAAGATAGAGATATTGGCATCGTAAAAATGGACACAATAGTAACAAGTGAAACCACAAGACAGGAAACATAAGGAATGAACAGACAAGGCTGGTACGGCAGAAAGGGGAGGGGGGAGGTAATATAGTATGATTGCTGTCCATGCTGATAGCGGATTGTCTTCCAAATGTACTCCATCCAATACAAAACCCCAATAACCCGATTTTTTTTTTTTGAAAAACAAGAAAAAGCAAAAATGAGAATGGCAAAAGACCAGATTATAAAAGTCAAGCTAGCGAGTTGTATAAAGATATCGCTGGTAAAATAGCTCTGCCATGTTATATGGTAGGATAGCTAATTGGTAGATGATATCTGGTGCCCAGTTTGCCGCCCCTATGCGCAAAGTTGAGTCGTCGGAGAAGTGACGGTGTATACAGTGTGTTGTGCTGCTCGTCCCAGTCGTACCCTCAAAACTCCCAAGCATGCTCACTTGATCGGAGAAGCCGTTGGCTGCGTGCGCACGTTCATTTCGTCGTTGGCTCATAACAGAATGAGGTAGTTGCTTGGCGCGATACCAGTCTCGCCGGTACCACGTCTCCGCGCTTGCCACCATCGTCCACTGACATCGGATACATCGAGGATTTCGTGTTTGTTGAAGGAAATCTCGTTCGCATCGGAGGGATTGGCCTCGTAGCTATAGATGGCCTTGGCTTGGTAAGGGTATTCGGTGGGAGGCAGAACCTCGTCATCATTGCCAGCAGGTTTACTGTTTGTCGGCAGAGAGGTGCCGCCATATGAAGGCATGGGCATGGCTGGCATCGGGGGAGCTTGAGAGGCGACGCCAATAGTCGACGGGTTTTCAAAACCGTTCAGCTGGGCAGATGTGTACATCTGCGGAGGCTGGACAGAGTTGGAGGTTTCTGGGCGGCCGGTGCCACCATAGCCGTTCACCGCTTGGCGGTGCGTGGCGTTGGATTCCTTGGTGAGAGCGAATGAATCCAGGAATGCTCGGGGAGTTGAGGAGGGCGTCGATCCGAAGTAGAAAATCCACACCATGATGACCATGGACAGCAGAATGAAGCCGGCGGCGGCGGCTTCTCTTGCCCCGCTCTTGGCATAGACGAGCGAGTTCACACCAGACGTGACCAAAACCATTCCTCCGGCGAGATAGCCAGTAACGGCGACATGATATGTGTGGATGGAATCGCTGGCAATAACGACAAAAATGCCTAGAATGAGGAAAAAGCTGTACACAACAGCCCACCAGGCGAATGAAGGAAACTGCTTGTCGGGGTTCTGATCAATCGGGGTGCTGTTGGTTTGAATCTGGGCAACGATGCATGATATAAAGGTGATAAACCAGGCAAGCTAAGGCCAACAAGTCAGCAGGCATTCGGGCGTCAAGAGATTGCAGACCTAGTCGAACGTGTGAGGTATACACGGCCGACACCGAGTCGATCCAACAAGAGTTTACGCACAAGAGCAATGGATAAGGTCGCCAGAGCAAAGGGATCGCCAAGAATATTACTGAGCGAAACTCGCTGCTTTCTCCCACCACCGCCACCGTACGCCCGCGAATGTTCCATTTTCACAAGTGATGGAGAATACCGCGAACCGTAACCTGGCATAAGGAAGACTGAACCGTCGTGATGGGTTCGACTTGGCTGAGTCCAAACGCAGATGGAGAACAAGAGCGAGTCGAGTCGGGTCGAGTCAAGTCAAATCGAACTGGCAAGCGAGATGGGGTCGATGATGATCAAAAGGGAGTAAGACGGGAACGTCGTCAATCAGTTGCTTGCGCGCGCGCGAAGGATCGAGAGAACAGCAAGAGGGAGGGTGGAGGTCGAGGAAAACGTGGCCCAACAAGGGATCGATCCGGCTCAGCCGCAGTCGAAGTAGTCGAAGGAAAGATAAGGGTTGAGTAACAAGGAAGAATTGAATGAGCGACAGAGCAGCGGGAGGCAGTATTCGAATCTGTGCAAGGTTGACGAAACCGAGTATATCAACCAGGACGGCGCGCTGGATAGGGAGCAGGAGAGGGGAAAGGGTAGAAAAGGGTGGAAGAAACGGTGCGGATGCGAAGAAGGCGACACGATCGTGTCTGGTTGGAAGGGATGGGGGGGGACGGTGAGGCGCTGGGCAGTGCAGTGCGGTGCTCGCTCGGTGCTCGGTGCAGTGAGGTGAGAGTGAGTGCAATGCAACTTATAGGAGGTGCGTGCTGGCATTAGCTGGTATTAGGTGGCTGCAAGTGGCTGCAAGTGGCTGTACTCGGTCCGGGGAGCGAGAATGTGGAGGCTGGCGAGTACTTTTAGCACTTTTAGCACTCGGAGCCCTCTCCTAAAGTCGTGGGGTCGGCTGGTGGGCGTCGTCGACCTCGCACACTGACGGAAGACGGAAGGAAGCAGGGAGACGCGGGCGATGCGGATGCGGGCGATGCGGGAAAGGGATGGGAATAGTAGGGAGAGGCAGAGAAATGGCCAACAGATTGCACACCCGGCCAAGACTCGTAGTCTAAAAGGAGTAGTCCGTAGAATGAAGGTAAATAAATAAAAAATAGATCTGGCACACCGTCAACACGCTATCAACACGCTATCAACACACTATCAACACACTATCAACACTGCAAGATGAAGTGACGTGACAGTGGAGCGTGCCGCCAGATGAGCGGAGAGTGGACAAATCTACCTGATTCGCGCCTGCGGGGATATGTTGGCTGAGAAGCAAGGTACGAATTAGACGGGATCAGATCGAAGGTGGACAGAGATGCAAAACGTGCGGTCGTGACACACACAACTTGCTGAAGGATGGGGAAATACGGACTCCGTACGGGGCGGCGCCGAGTGCCGGCACAGATAGTCAGCCTGCCGGCTAGATTCGATGAGGTCAAAAGGGACAAAAGGGACAAAAAGGGAGGGGGGGGAAAGTAGTAGAAGTGGCGGCGCATCGCCCAACGCTCGAGGGCATCCAATCCTCCCAGAGCCAAATTCTCCAGCAAGGCCGGTGGTGGTCCACTTGGTGGGTGGGTGGACGTGGAGTGGAGCAGCTGCTGAAACAAGCCGACAAGGGGAAGAAGGATCCCCACGACCCACTCCCACCAAGCAGCGCAGCCCACCGGGCGCTTACCTGCGTGGCAGTGGAGACGCGGTCCTCAGTGCTTTGACGCATCCTGCCATCCCTTCGGTGCATCTTGTCCACGGATCTTGGGATGGATGGGTGGCAACGTCCCTCTCGCGTTGCGTCGCATACGGATTGACTACATGTACATATTATGTAGAGCTGTGTTCTCTTGCTGCTTGGCGCTGTACCCATACTAGATCCTTATGGCTGCCCGAATTTATCGGCATCATAGGCGCAGGGAATCCGCCCGGGCTAACTATTATCCGCTTCCGTTTTTTTGACTACCTAACGATTTAACTGATTTGACGATTTGACGATTTAATTGACTGACTGACTGTTGGATTCACAGGGTATTGAATTCAATAGAAATAGGGTGTAAGCCCGAGGGATAGTATTATTATGATCTTCTATCCTAGGCTTCGTTATTCTTCTATTAAAAAGAGAAGCTAAAAGCTAGAAGCCACAATAATAAAGGGAAAAAGGGGTTGCGCATTTGTAGCCCCACAATTCCTAGCCAATGAGAGGGGTCGGTTATAGGTCACGTGCAGGGCTCGCGCACGGCCTAACCTTCTGCCAAGTAATTGCGGCTAGCACGCGCGATTAATATCACCTTTGTTCCAACACTAGAACCTCTCTCTTTTAACATGACTATTAACGCGTAATATTAACCATAGAAATAAAAAGAAAGACAGATTAATAACTTAATTAATAGGAGCAAGCAAGGAAAGGAACTCATAGCCTGTCTAGGCGTAGGGTGGTTAACAAAAAGGAAACAATAGTCTTGTTCAGCCTATGGGCTTGTATAAGGATATGTGGCCCTCTTCCAAATCCCTTCCTTCCGAAAACAACATATATCCCGCACTATAGTGCGTATACAATATTATCCTCCTCTCTACACACCGCCGTTAATTTCCATGATCCACTAGGAGGCCCTAGTGGTCACTAAAGTTACGGCCACCGGAGATATTAGCTATAGGGGCGTAGATCCCCTATATTGCTGTCTCGTCCCCGCGGCCACCCTTAGGGGCGTAGATTGCCTTAAGGATATTAGCTACAGAGGCGTAGATTCTCTGCGTAGCTATCTTATCCCTATAGCTTCCCTCCTAGAGGGCTCTCTTCCTCCCGCCGCGCGTTACGCGCAGGTAACCTATCCCTCTATCCAGATAGTTATCCGGTTAGTTAAAATAAAGCTCTCAAGGGCCTTATTAGGTAAGGTCTTCGTAAAGGCGTTAGCTAGGTTGTTCTCCCTATTAATCCATTGGATCTCACAGAGTTCTTGGCGTTCATAGGATTATTAAAGGGCTATAATGTTAATCATTAGTCGTTTTTCCTTTATTATACCAAGCTTAACAAGGCATTTATACAAGGAGTATAAATCCATACATGCAATAACTAGTATCTTTAGGAGCTTTAGTCAATTAGTAACTAGGTTTAGGGTTATTATAATTACGTGAGCCATATTAATGCCGGCTACTATACCATAGACTTCTGAGGCAAGCACGCTTCGCGTAACTCTCTTGCTCTTCGTTAAGCTAAAGTGCATAATATTACCTATGATCATAAACTTGCCATTAGTGTAGTCTTCATTAGCTAGAACGATTACAAATCCTAGTTACGAGGATAGGTCCTAGTTGTTAGCAAAGGATCTATTTACAAAGGTAAAGAGCTTCGCCTTCTTAAGGTCTATCGGGATGAATATTAGGCCTCTTTCTAGGTAATCTATTTACCACTTTAGGCAATAATTAAGGGTTTTCACATCCTCTGGGGTCGGTTCTTGGTGTTATGCTGCGATAGATAGGTCGAAGTAAGCCTCTGGTTGGCAGATTAAGGCAATATAAGCGCCTTAAGCCCTCTGCTTAACGTATTTGCTCTTTGAGTTAGTTATTAGAACTACTTCTAACTTATTGCTTTAACCCTTTTGCTATATCTTAATAGCGTTATTCTCTATTGTAATAATGCCTCCGTTAAACGTAAGGGGGTTGTCTTAGGTTAGGAATTGCTTTGGCTTCGCGTTAAAGCCTACAGTAACTAGCTAAGCTTCTTCCTTCTCGGAGAACTTCTTATCTGACAAGCCAAGGGTATTGTCAGTCTGCATTCCCACGCATGCAATATTAGGGCTTTCCTTCATAGTCATAAGCAGGCAGGGATTATACGTAGATATTTCCATCTGGAGATTCTCTCTATAATACTTATAATACGTTACCCACCAATGCGTTCTGGCCTTTGCGATTCCGTAGAGGGGCTTAATAACCCTTATAATAGTCCTAGGCGGGTAGAGATACTATATTTAAATTAGTAAGCGTGCTAGGACTAGCCGCTCTAGCGATGTACGCGCTTGTACATACGCCTAACTAATATCTCGTATCTAGATAAGGAATTTCCTTAACCTCACCAATAGGGCTATCGCAAGAATAAGGCGTTAGCTCGCTCATTGGATCGTTAGAGCCTGTGTAAGGATGGCCTGTTTCTCATTATCCGCATAGCCTTGGATCACAAGGCAGGACTTCTTGTATAGTTTAGTTGTTTTGCCTTTAACCTCGTTAACGATACAAGAGTTAAAGATCCGAAGTCCGCTATGCTTGTTCTCGTTAAACTTAACGAATTTGAACACACCCTGTTTAATTAGGGCGTTAATCTCCGCCTTTATCAATAGCTTAAAGGGTTTGCCTTTAGTCCTAATAATCCCTTCCTTATGTAATTTAATCGCAAGGGCTAAGTCGCTATGTTCCTTTGTTAATAAGAAGGTGTTAGTCTCTTAAGGCATTATAGGAGGGTTCTTTTAGGGTTGTCCGCGCCCACGCTTTGGTGGTATCGCTAGCACTATGTTCTTATCTTAGGCCTCTTGTCCTTCCTCCTCTTTCTCTCTATTAGGCTCCGGCGCTTACTAGTCCATACTCGCTGTACTAGGATTGTTATAGTAGGGCTTAATAGAGGTTAACCTAAAGGTCTTTAGGCCTCTAGGCAGGTTAAGCGTACAGCTCTCTCTATCTGTTACTAGCAACCTATATAGGCCTACCTATCCCTTGCCTTCTCGCTAGACTTAGACCTTTAATCCTAGCGGCAGGCTAAGGGTCTTTAAGGTATCTAGGCTGTTGCGTTTAGCAAGAGCTTTATTGACTTTCCGGATAGCGTAGAGCCTCTTAATCTCTTTAATAGCCTTCTATACCGCAATCACACGTTATGTAATATTAGGTAACGGCGGGGACTTATTTGTTATTCGTGGGTAAGCGCCAAAGACAAGGAGGGTTAGAACAAGGCTATTTGGGCCTGCTATGTTATTTAGGGCCTTTATTACTATTTATAGGGCAATAGGCTTAGGCGTTTAAGGTAATCTCTAGTCTTCTACCCTCCCGCGTTAGGTAGGAGGAAGTGCTGCTCTCTAGGCTATGCTAGCTAGGGCGCTATTAGCCCTAGGCATTAGAGGTTAACTCCGTTAGTGATGCTCCTGCTTAGGGGCATCATCGGCATTATTATTAGCTTAGTCTTATTATATTATCTCTAATAAAGGTATAGGCAGGGGAGCTACCTGCGGATATTCGCGAATAGCATCCTTTGGTGCTCTTATTTCTAGAGTAATTAACCTTCTAAGAGGAGATCGGCTTATTAATCTCTTTAGCAGTGATTATACTAACAGGCGGGGTAAAGGGGTAGGCTGTCAGGCTCTAACATCCCCGTTATCTAGTAGATCACTAAAGAAATCCTTATTTTCTAGGTTCTTCCTAAAGTCCGTGTACTTCTTCCTAGCTTTCTTAATCTCATTAAGGGACTAGAATTAAAAGTCTTCCTAGGCTACTGCCTCTTTAAGGTTATTAGCTATCTTCGTGCCTCTCTCAACAGTTATGTACACGCCGTTATGGAGAAGGAAGTCTTGAAGTTTATTCTAGGAAAGGTCTCTCCCTTTCACGAACTTTTCTCTTATCTATCTATAGAAGTTATTACTAAATTCAGAGAACAGTGTTCTTCTAAATAATCCTCTCTCCTTATATTATTCGGTTTTAATGAGGATGTAGAGAGTAATCTCCTTAGGTATTATTAACTCTTCGTGTTTAGAGTTCTCTATGTGCTAGAGTAGTTCCTCTATTATGTAATGTCGGAGTTTTTCGGAGATATAGGGGAATCTTTTATTATTAGGATTGCCACTATCATCGGCTTTAATGCCTTCTATAGCGTCACCGTAGCTATTATTTTCACTAGGGACTCTAAATTATCTAGAGACATTTAACGGTCTAGCTATCTCTAACATTGTGACAGGTTAATTAGGGAAACAGATCTTTTAATGTAAAAGGGTAGGAGGTATGTAGGAGTGAAGGATTGCGAGGCAAGGCGGTCAGCTTTAAATACGTAATAGAACGCACAACAAGGAAAGACAAGGGGATAGCTTAGCTACTAGCGTTAAACCCTTCTTTGTTATTTCGGAGTCCGTACAAATATAGATATTAATACCAAAGTAAGAAAAGAGCTATATCATACCTTTCCGTTAGTATAACTTATCGTCAAACGTGGCCTTCCTATTTTATAAGGTAAGTTATCGTCAGGTAAGTTGCCTCTTCTAATTAACCTTGCTAATCTGCGGTCTTCGAAAACTGCGTGGTTATCTGTGAGGGTAACCACTAATTAGTGTTGGATTCACAGGGTATTAAATTCAATAGAAATAGGGTATAAGCCCGAGGGATAGTATCATTATAATCTTCTATCCTAGGCTTCGTTGTTCTTCTATTAAAAAGAGAAGCTAAAAGCTAGAAGCCGCGATAATAAAGGGAAAAAGGGGTTGCGCGTTTGTAGCCCCACAATTCCTAGCCAATGAGAGGGGTCGGTTGTGGGTCACGTGCGGGGCTCGCGCGCGGCCCGACCTTCTGCCAAGTAATTGCGGCTAGCACGCGCGATTGATATCACCTTTGTTCCAACACTGACTGACTAACGATTTAACTGACGATTTGACTGACTGACCTACCCCCCCCCCCAAAAAAAAAAAAAACCCCCGGGCGGTTAAGAGAGGCAGAAAAAAATTTCTTAACTAGTTACCAAAGAGTATTTTACGTCTAACTAATTAGAAGAGATATCTCTATAGGATAGCCTTATTTTAATAAAGGAAGAGCAGGAAGCTTTGCTTTACCCTCTTGCCTTTGCCTTGCACGCAAAACGCAGGCAAAGCTCCGCTTTCCCTGATTAGAACGACCTTGTTTGGAGATACCGCGAGACTGGCACTTGGCACTCCTGCAGGAGATACAGACCAACTATACGAGCCCATCATAGCTGCTTTTGACGAGTCTATTAACAAGCTGTAGAAGAATCGGATAAGACGGAACCGTTCAGTGAGGTGCAGAGGTGACAAGTATTGTGTAGGGTTGTTGGTTGGAACTGGCTGAGTAAGATGGAGGAGACCCTTGGTCGGTGAGAGATTGCAGGTAGTACTCACAAACATAATGTAAAAATTGTTTTTAGATAAACAAACCCACTCGATTCAACACATTTGGGAGTAATACACTCTGCCTAAGCGACCACTGAATTAGACATTTCATTGTTCTTCGATTACAATCATGTCCGAGGAGCTCATGACCCAGGACGAAGCCATTTCGGCACTTTTAGGTTGTATATTTCCGGCGCTCTCGGGTCTCCAAAGGGAAAAGGTGTGGGTTACGCGCTGGTTGAATCGACGCCGACAACATTTTCTTGGTGGGCGGCCTTGGAGGATATCGACGGACCACCCATGCCTCTCGATCGGTACCTGGTGAAGATCAATAGGCGGACAAGGACAATCTTGCCCCCAGAACCCGTCGCACTTTCGGAAACAGAGCTGTCAGAGGCAATTCTATCAGCCACAGGTCATCACCTAGCTTCGTCGACTAGATTTACAGACGGTGCACTCAGCATCTCCTACAAAGTCACGGTCCAAGAAAGTCCGGATGTCGCCTATGTGGTCCAGCTTCGCCATCATGGTAAAGTGGCGTCTATGGACTCGCTGATGGGCTTGATTTCCAAGACAGCCGACTCTCACATCCTACCAGTGCCACCCGTGTATCCAATACCAGGAGAAAGGAGGCGACAGGATGTCACGGGCTTAGGAAGACAGATAACGCTGTTCAAACCAGGCTTAATAGCTTCGATGACGTACCCTGGGCTATCTCACGATGAAAACTTCCATTTTGTACGAAAAATAGCCCTTGTATTTGAGGCCTGCTGGAGAATACCAGTACCAGAGCCTCGTCTTATCGGCGAGCTCATCGCCGCCGACATCAATGGGGAGGTTGTTCTCAGCGTTGAACCAGATCGACACTACAGTCTCGGCGGTCCGTTTTCTTCCGTGCGGGAGTACCTCCAAGCATATATCAAGTCATCGCTTGTCGCTCTCGAGAAGCAGCAAGGAATCAAAGAATATAAGGAGAAGTACCTTGAGCCTATCAGAAACTTTGTCAACACCCGCATGTCCAACATTCCGGCTATTGTCGAAAAGGTCCCCATCGTTGCCATGCACTCTGACATGGGCCCCCACAATATTATCGTGTCCAGTGATACACGTATTGACATAGAGTCGATTATTGACTGGGAATTCGTGGCGAGTGCACCATTTGCCTCACTTTATCGAGTCATTGAAATGTTTTTCCGCAAGTCGGCCGCCAACGGGTTTGGGCCAGAGTATGACTGCGCGAGTGAACTTCGGGAGGCATTCTGGGATACGATTCCTGAATGGAAGTTATGGTCGGAGAGCGAGTCTACTCAAGTTTTCTTGGAATGGTTCAAGTTTGGGTTGTTTTTGAAGCCTGAGGGGCGGCCGACGGACCTCCCAGAAAACGAAGCGCAGGCATTCTGGCAGGAAAATATTCGGGTTGTTGAAGCCATCTTGAGCAAGTATTCATGAAAGAACGCCTGGCTTGCACACGGTGGGTTTTACCTTGAAATTCACAAACAAAGGAGGTCAGACTCAGACATGAATACATACAACTCAGCAGTCTTTTCCTAAGAAACAAGAAGTGTTGAAAAAGAAAGGAGATCATTTAGGCCACAGTATCAACAAGTCCGCCCATTGCCCAGAATTGTTGCGATTTGGCAGCATTCCACATTGCACTCGTGTATCCATGCGCCACCTCTTTCTCATTGAAAGCATCGACCCCGTCTTCTGTGGTGGCATGGTATTGGGCAACGGTGCCTGCCGTTGTTCGGCGGGTTTTGGTCACATGGCCATCGGTACATTCGGGGAAGTTCGTATCTGCTTTCGCAGCAGTATCGAATTGCCAGCCGGACTCAAGCATCTCACTCCCCCTTTGGAGGTTGATCGCCTCTGTTGGCACCCGGAACAGCACTCGCATGCTTGGCACGACGTATTCGCCCCCAGTGATGCAAGTCCTATCCTTTAGCGAGACAATGTCCGCTATACCGGCGGAGTGTACGTATGTATTGAACTCTTGGGCGAAAGAATTCCACTTTGAAGACGAGAGATTGTCTATAGCTCGCTTGGCCGACGCTGTTGCCTCCAGAAGACCATATTCGTACGCCACAAGGGTACCAGAACCAGAGGAGGCCATCCATGACAGTGGGACCAAACGGGACTTGACAGATTCGGGGCAAATCAGCGCCTTTGCGACATCAACGCAGATGTTTCGGAGATTTTCGGATGCGGGGATTTCTAGTACTTTGTGCACCAAGGCTTCCCCCTCCTGGAGAGTGAAGTGCCGATGCAGAAGGTGTAGCTCGACAAAATCAGCGACGCCATGTGTGACAAGTAAATTGGATAGATGAGGGAGGTGCTTGTGCTTAAGGTCGATAAGCTCTGCCTTCTCGGTTGCCTCATGGTCTATAATCAGGCTGTTGCAGACTTTGGCGGGCAATATCGAATCGACTGTGAGGTGGGACATGGTAGGATGAATAGCAGAGCTTGATGAGACTGGAGAGATTGGTAGATGGGTAGTGGAAGTAGGATCGGATTCTTCCAACGCCTTCGGAGAAGCCTATATATATTCTCAATCTAAGGGGTTTTTACCGCTTGCAGTCACTTGTGCAATGACAACCTTTCCACGTTACCTGTTTCTAACCGTTGCATGCCGTCACCTCATGCCCAAATCAGGCCCCTCTTGAAGGCTTGTGTCTTGGTCACATTGTTGGTGATATCTTTCAGGGGCTGCATGCACCGATGTCGTGAACCAAGCTCTGCATTGCTAAATGTCTGCTTCATTTTGCGTCGTGGTCTAGGCAGCAACATGTGGAGACGGCAGACGGCCCGGGAGGTACAGAGCCTCACGCATATGTGCATTATTATGTATACCTAGTCTGACTTTGTACGTTGTTGGTGATGGTAAAATGTAGTTGCTACGGAGTAGGTCGCATTGGCTCAAATTTATCGCCGTCTGGACAGCAACATTGGTAGGCAACAGATGCAACTTCCCCGAGGCCTGGTCGGTCTTTGAGTCAATACGACAAGAGCAGAATGTTCAATCGAGGAGGGCAAACCTATGTTGTCGTGATTTGGTGACGAGGATTGAGCCTGCACTGCACCGTGATTGCTCCCCTCCAATTCAGCTGTGAATGGCAGCCTTCTCCACTTCAGCGCAGAAAACGACTGCTGAAGTCACGAACCTTGTCAAGGTACAGTACCATTGATTGGTCGCCTTGTTCTATTGGCCCACGGACATGCAGTTGCGCTATGTATATTTGGGGAGGTGGGTACGGACTAGAACGCCAAAACCAGGTTATACAGCAGTTGAAGCAAGCGATCCGGGTATTATTAGCAAACCACCGAACAGCTTAAGTTAATCGAAACAAACATTTTCTCGTACGCGCGTCTACATATACATAGTCCCATATTTATCGCACGATCTGGCTACAAACCCGCCATGCAGCGGGGGATCGTTGTCACACAATGTGACGATGCAGGCAACTACTCGACGCGATCAACATGGACAATGTTTCCGGTCCTGAATCTTGCCGCGACTGGCATGAGGCCATGTGAACCCCCGCCTCTGATGCAGCGATTAGCAAAACTCGTCAAATTGAACAAGGAGTCCCAGGGCGTGACAGCAGGGGGGGTTGAGAGCAACTTGTCAATTCTTTTGTTGTTCCTTTATCCATAACGGTTCCTGACTTTATTCGGCTTCGATTAGAGTTGCACACAGTCTTCCAACGCGGCTGCCTGAAACACGGCGCTTCCCAGAACCGATACGTTCACGGCCCGTGCTTTGTAACCAGCAACTTGCCGCACCCACGTCTGCCCCTTCGTTTCGTACATCTATTTGCCCAGATTCCCTTGATGCATCCTGGGCTTCGGATCCGGTGATCCATGGCTGTTCTGCTTGTGCTGTCATCAAATATCGCAAAATAACCCCTACTCGATAGCAGCGACAGAGTTACCATTCATAAATGGTATAGCTATTCCTAATAACTCACAGTGAGTCCACGACACTGATTGCATCCATCATGGAAAGGTTCCATCTCCCCTCCCTCAACGCTATTAGACCAATCGTCACAAAAAGGTTGCTCCAACAGGGTGAATCCACATCTTTTCAATCATGCAATGCAGTTTGTTTGCCACATGTCGCGCCGCAGAAGCTTGCAATACTCACCACACTGACGATCCCATCGAATCATCTAGACGTGCTGCACTGTTTGAAGAAAGATCCACGCATCATCCGAACCATCTTTTCTTTTCGGTGGTGCGGCTGTGAAACTGTGCCGAGTTCTGCCACATGGGTAATTCTTTCATGCTGATGCAATTGTTGTACAAGGCTTCATTCCAGTATGCAAGGGTATCATGTCATGCTCTAATACAGATAGATAGAAGCTCCATCCACCAAAAAAACTCCAAAGACCTGGGCTGCAGGCCTCCCATAACAGCGCAAAGGACTGATGGGCCAGCTGATGGCGTAAGCATCACCATGAATATTGTGCTTCATATTTGCTTCTCTTCTTCAAGCGCCACCTCTCTCCTCCTGACTTTTCTCTCGACGCCCTGTGCCCTGCTTTCAATGTCTGCCAGTGATTGCGAGTTGGCCAGTATGCCACGCTCGTACCATGCCAGCATGACCGCCTCGCTCCTTTGCCTGAGCTCCGCCACCTCGGATGATTGAGCTAATTGAGTCGTTTCGATGGCCTTCATCCTTTCGGTCAAACTGATCAGGGACGCGCTCTCTGAAGGGTCGGGAACGGGACTATCTTGTATGGCTGTGAGAGCGGAGAGGATCGCGGGAAAGGCAGATGCCGATGCTAGTACGATGGACTGAATCGCGTCCACTGACAGCTGTGAGGGCGGCTCGGAGGCGTTCGGTGCGCGGAAATGGTCGGGATTTGAACTGTCTGATGTAGGTAGGGTTAGCATCTGCTGCTGCTGAGCTCGAGGCACCGAGATGAAGCAACGCGTACAGATTTTCAGAAGTTCCCCATACACACGAATGTGAGAAGCCATCATGGAGAACCGTCTCTCGAGATTTCTCATTCGTTGCATCGCAGAGTCGGGCTGCGCCGCGGGACGGAAGACTGTTTGGCCATGGAGGACTTGTTCGATGCGGAGTAGTCGCGACTCGAGAAGGGAGATTGTTGCCAGCGTCGTCTGGTCTAGAGGATTGTCCATGGTGACGTGACGGTGGCCTTCTTGTCGAGGCTTGCCACTTGATAGCAGTAACTTGTCGAATGATAACATGGCAAGCTCGAAGCTCGAAGTTCGTGGCAGCAGCGACTTGGGCCGCTAGAACGAGGCAGCTCGACCATCTGATTGGCTGCGGCTGGCACCGGGTCACGTTTCCGAATACCATGGGACCGTCACGTCAATTCCTCAAGACGTTTCAGAACCTTGTGCAACCCATGACAATACGAGCTGTTGGCCGCGCTAATCTCTCGACCGCTGCCGCGATACCCTCCGTATCCTCCGGTCCGCCGCTGTCGGACTGTCTTCACTCGTTTGGTGCTTGTAAGAGGCAAGCAAAGCTGCCATCCATCTCAGATCTGCCACTTGGCGCGGTTGCGAGTTGCCTTCTCCCATCCGTCTGCGGCTCGGTACGGTGTTGGGGCGAACCCGAGGCGAACGGTGGATTTTCTTCTTCAAACGACAACACAACGCGCGCGGCACCCTGGTGCCGGGGTTGCTGTTCTAGAAAGAACCTGATATGACCAACTACTCGACCATTTCGGATGGCAATTCGTCTGGCAGGTCTCGCAGCGGTAATATGCCAAGGTACGACGTGTCGCGATTGCAGTTGGCCTAGGATGGGATTCAAATCTGCCAGATGTGGCATCCCAACTGACAACAATGTCGGTAGATTACGACGCCGTGGCGGTAAAGATGTCGGCCATGGCGGCCAAGCCTCTACGATTAGCAGCATTGTCAACCTGCTCAACACAAGTTCGAAAACCCCTCCCCCTATCTGGATGATTTGATCATCTGGCAGCGAAGCTGACATGTTGAAGTCGTTGGTGCCGGTACGCTAGCAATGCCATCTGTCTTGTCGCATATGGGAATCATGCTAGGTGTTTTACTGGTGATGTGGTCTGGCTTAACAGCTGCTTTTGGTCTCTACCTCCAGTCCAAATGCGCTCGCTACCTCGACCGCGGAACCGCGTCCTTCTTCGCCTTGTCGCAAATAACTTACTCGCAAGCTTCGGTGATTTTCGACGCTGCCATTGCCATCAAGTGCTTTGGAGTTGGCGTTTCTTACATGATAATCATTGGAGATCTCATGCCCGGTGTGATGCTGGGATTCAACAGCCGAGCGGAGCACATGCCTTACTTGGTCGACCGACATTTCTGGATTACGGCCTTTATGCTTTTGGTTATTCCTCTCAGCTTTCTTCGACGACTTGATTCGCTCAAGTATACTAGTCTTGTCGCCTTGGTGTCGATAGGCTATCTAATTGTGCTCGTCGTATATCATTTCGCGGTCGATCCTCACGCCGAGCCTGACAATATTCGCGTCATCAAGTGGGCCGGTGCAGTAGAAACATTGAGCGCGTTGCCAATTGTGGTGTTTGCCTATACATGCCACCAGAATGTCAGTTTCAAGCCGTTTGTGCGCGCGTCCGTTTCGGTTTGTCTTTATTGCTGACGCAGCCTCTCTGTATTAGATGTTCTCCATTGTGAATGAGATCAGAAACAACTCGCCATTGAGTATGGTTCGAGTGGTGATGTTCAGCATTGGCTCGGCGGCTGCTATTTATATTTTGGTCGCCATTACCGGTTACGTCACCTTTGGAAATGACATTGTCGGAAATATTGTCTTGATGTGTAAGTGTTCTCACCATCTGCTTTCACTAGACGGGGCCGTACATCTCACAACTATCAAGATCCCACGGGCGTTGCATCCACCATTGGCAAGGCTGCTATCGTCATACTGGTTCTGTTTTCCATTCCGCTTCAGGTCCATCCTTGTCGCGCATCATTAGATGCCGTCCTGCAATGGCGACCCAACCGGTCTCTATCAAACAATGGCCGCAACGAACCCGCCTTGGTGAACTCGTCTGCAGCGCGGGGCGACCATGGTAGCACAGCGCCAATGTCTGATACTCGATTCGCCCTTCTCACGACTGTCATCTTGACGTTGGCATATTTCACTGCCCTGTCTGTGAGCAGCTTGGATCGCGTCCTGGCCTTCGTGGGCAGCACAGGATCGACATCCATCAGCTTCATCTTGCCTGGGCTGTTCTATTATAAGATCAGCGACCCAGAAAGCCCATACCACCAGCGACTCATGAAGGAAGACGACGATATGGAAGAATCTGGAATATCCGACATCGAAGAATCGGCTCCGCTCGCGGAAAGCTCGTCCAGCGCAGCCAATCGAGGTCCATGGCGATGGCGCAGAAAATGGAGATGGGACCTGGAGCACCTAGATCACGGCCTGGTCAGAAAACTAGCGCTCGTATTGTCTGTATATGGCATGGTTGTCATGGTTGTCTGTTTGACGATGAACATTTTCTTCGCAGCATCACATTAAGCAACGACTGGGCGTTTGGGCTACGTGGCGAGGGTCAATGTGGCAGTTCGTTTACTTCATTTTTCTCATGTTTCGTATTAACAAGCATGCACACAGACGACTCAGAGTACCAGCGGAGTTTGGGTCTTTACTAGACGGCAGCAGGATGTGTCTCGCTCTTCCGTCGCCGCTTCCAGCTACAGCCTACAACAGGTTGTTGGCATATGCTGTATTTCAGCTTTCTTTTTGGGTACATGCCAACTAATTTTAGAGAGAGCCTGACACCCCATAGGCATCACATTAGCGGCTTTTCATTCTGTACTCGTGGTCGTCAATAGAAACTGGGTATTCATTTCGACGTGCTTCTCTCTACACACGGATATATATATGTAGCTCCCACTTGACGTCTCACCATTTCCAGTACTGGCTCTTTGAACGGTCATGTAATCCAGCCATATGACGGCATGTTGTTTCCTCTGCCCAGCCTCGTTTCTGAGGTATTCCATTGAAAAACAACATATATATACAACGGTACATCTTATACCAAGAAAACGCCTCGAATGCGGGAAATAAAAAAACCCATATCATGTTCGCCTACTGAACCGCATAAAAGTTCCTCATTTGCCACAGAAAAAAAAGCCCTCGGCCGTCGACCAATTGATCCCGTCACCTGCCCGCCCTCACCGAATCTTAACCCTGCCCGTCTCAACCGCCCCGTTCGTCTCCGTGGCTTTCGGCCCAAAGTCCTTCCGGGGCAGTATCCCGACCATGGAGAGCAGTCGCCACGCCGTGTCGGTCGGCTGCGCGCCCACGCCTATCCAGTACTTGGCGCGGTGCGAGTCCAGCTTGATGTCCTTGTGGAGTTTCCCCGAGCCGTCATAGGGGTCGGGCTTGGGCACGGGGTCGTACGTCCCTAGGACCTCGAGGGGCCGGGAGTTTCGTGCGGTTCTGGCGGAGATTCCCGAGAGTTCCATCCCATGCGTGGTTAGTGAGAGGCTGCGAGAAGTTTTTGCGTGGACACCGCCGGGGGGGGGGGGTTTACCGAGCGTGTGCGACGACAATGTTGTAGAAGGGCGAGTTTCGGCGGCCGAACCGCGCGAGTCGGATCTTGACGACCATGATGGGAGGGTCGGTTTTGCGGAAAGCTTTGGATGGGATGGATGCTTGGGTTGGGGGGTTCGGGAATCTGTTGGGTGGATTTTTTTTGGGGAAACCGGACGGCGGGTTTTGCCGCGCCGGCGAATGGGCCCGTCGAGCTGGCCGCTGGGAGGATTGGCGTTCTGGCACCAACCGGTTTTCGTCATGACAACACGACTTTCGCTACCAGCAGTAAATCAATCTGCTTTGTTCTGGACTTTGCGCTTTACCAAAAAATTCACGGGTATTAGGGGGTTTTTCACCTGTTCGGTGTTCAGAGTTTGTCATGCCACTCAAGGTACTACTGTGCGATTATTTTTATATCACGGCGGACCTCCCCCGGCAGAGGCTCACCTTGGGACCTCGGAACCTGTGAGGGGGACCAATTTTCAACGCTGACGTACCCTCTGCGGCAGACTTTGGGGGCAAAAGCTGCGGCTGCTCTTGATCAAGAGCTCATGAGCACGTGCGCATTTTCTCTCGACCAGCTCATGGAACTGGCTGGTCTGTCCGTCTCGCAAGCTGGTGAGATGTCCAAATCAATGTGGGACGGCCGGATTTGACGAGACATTGCGTCTAATTGGTATCAGTGTATCGGATACAACCCTTGAGCGAGGGGCGAAGAATACTCGTGGCTTGTGGTCCCGGGAATAATGGTGTGTCGTTCTATCAACCTCGTCATGACTTGGTCTTTCACCCATTTGGCTGAGACTTACTTCCCTAGGCGGGGATGGGCTCGTGGCAGCTCGGCATCTTTACAATTACGGATACCAACCTACTATCTTTTACCCCAAAAGGAGTAAAAATGATTTCTACCAGGTGCGTCAATGGCAATGTAGCCAAGACAACAATAAAACCAAGAGCCGCATGGACCTGCACTGAACATAAGCCGGTATCATCATTCTTGTTTTGATACCTTTCTTCTTCTTTTTCTTCTTTTACCTAATTAACATATATGTATCTGTCTGCATCTTCTATCCCTAATCGATGCTCAGGCTCTGATATGCTGGGTCGCGAAGTGCGCTGGTCCTGCGATCATGTAGAATCGATGTTTTCTCTGTGGTCAGCATATTTTGCAGTTAAGCAGCCATGGTAGGATTCTCATTGCTGACACTCGTCGTGTTTTTAGCGCCTAACTAAACAACTAAAAGATTTGGAAGTGCCATTTATCGATGATTTCCAATCGGCGTTAAACTCGACAGACCACGTTGTCGACGCAATATTCGGTTCGTATTCGCAGAGTGATGTGTACACGCCCTTTCGCCCCCGTCTCCCCTCTCCCTAACGCGTTGTAGGGTTTAGCTTTTCGGGAGAGGTGAGAGAACCATTTCCGAGCGTCATTCAAGCCTTAGAGAAGACACAGCTCCCGGTAACGTCAGTCGATGCCCCGTCGTCGTGGGATATTGAAGATGGTCCCCCAGAGTCGGGATTGGGAAGTTCATTCATGCCTACAGCTCTCGTCAGCCTCACAGCGCCAAAACCACTGGTAAAGTATTTCAAAGGACGCCACTTCGTGGGCGGGCGGTACGTACTGCGCTAGTAACTTGGCCAGAACAAACTTTTATCTGACCCGGCGTTTCAGTTTCGTCGCGCCGTCCATGGCGAACAAGTTTGGCTTTGATATACCAGAATATATTGGCGTCGACCAGATTGCGGAGGTTTCGACGAGCACGGAGAGACTTTGAGCCACGCAGGGTGTGATGAATCGCCACCGTCTCCTTTCTCCTTCTTTTCGTTTTCGTTTTCGTTCTGGGTTTTTTTTTTTCGTTTTCTTCCCACCCGTTTGTCAGTCGTTGGCCTTTCATTCTGAAGAAATCGTATATTCGTTACATGACCCGGCAACCGCCGCGCAAACTGTTTGGGCAGACCAGGCTAGGACAGCGGCCGTCAAGCATGTCGTCACGTAGAGTGATTAGGCCGTCGGGACAAGACCACAAAGGCGGATGGAACAGGTGGCAGAATGCGATGTAGACAAGATACTCTTTCCCGCAGACTGGGCATTCAGCCGTATGCTCCCTGCACATTTATCGTGACTAGAGGATCTGGCCAGGAGACAACCGCCGTGCCGCCTTGGACGACAGCAAGGGAAGACAACAGCGGGAAAAGCGTAGGCGAAGCATTTCATCAACTTGACAAGACTCGTGCACCGCGTGCATTTCGTTCTGCTGGAGCCAAAACTTGCTCCGATTTTCAGCTGGACGACTGCGTCCCCGGAGCAAAAGCTCCTTAAGCTCCCGTGATAGGTTGACGCAAACAAAGCCGCGCTACTCCGTACAGGAGTTTGCTTGGTCCGCTTTTCTACAACACCAAGCTCCTTCCTTGTCTCCTCTCCCGTGCTAGCTCTTTCTTTACTTTTGTAGAGCTTGTAGAGTAAACAGTAAACGTACCATGGCGATTCTTACGTTATGCAGTTGCAACCATACTTTGGTGGGGGCAGGGAGCGGGACATAGCGCGTCTAGAGGGTAGTCTAGACGTCGGAATACTAGTTTGGCGATTGACTGCCTGGTGTTGTTTGACCCCGCCAGATCGACCTAGCACCGTACGGAGTACATAGCTACGTGATGCGGTCGCCAATTATCGCTCAAAAGGACGAGAACTTCCACATGGTACATGGTACAAGGAAGGGGGTCTGTCCAAAGCCAACGGCGGCAGAGCCTCCAGGTGTACACATACGTGATCCGTACCCTGGCACCCCGAGGAAGAACTACGCGAGACATCTGCAAACAAGTGGCCAGTCCTGGTGAACCCAGGGATCGCTTCTCGCCAGACCCGCCAAGAACAGAGATAAGCCAAGACTCGGTGCCGCCCCCGCCCGAAGACACGAGAAGAGAAGTGGAAGGAGCGGGTTCGGAGCATGTAGTTTGTCCTTCTCCTCCGACGTTTCGAGAGGGTTTGATTCAGCGCACCCGGTTCAGTGTGGATGAAATGGATTGGGATCCTTCATGACGTTTTGCACTCCAAAAATCGGGCTGGGCATCCTTTGAATTCTGTGATGTTATCGCGAAAACGACTTTACATGAAACAAACATTCTTTAAAAATTTGAAAAGCCGCGCAAAGTTCAGAGCAAACAAATCCCAAAACATGGCCACCACATCCCCTACATGGCATGTCATTTGATGGGTTTCAGAAACAACTTGTGGATAAATCGTTATTGACGGACAAGACCTGCTATCTTGGGCCCGATTTGGCACTATTTTCAGAGTGCATACAGCAAAGACTGGTGATCCACCTGGTTTACCAGCCTTGACTCAGAGCATCACAAGCGGTATGAAATGCTTTTACGGTGCTTTCCCTTTTGGTTTTCATCAGGATGGCGAGGGAAGGGTCCTTGGTCAAGTCGTTCCTTTGACCATATTTCATTGCACCATCTGAAGCACCAAATTTGGTCCAGACAGAAAGCCGTGCTCCGTCCTTGACATGATGATTGCTGAAAGTAGGACGAAACTAATGTGAGCACCGAGATATCTATAACAAAGGCACGGATATCACGCTCGATGGCTTCCGCGCGGCACCATTCTTCGTGACACCCGCTGCAGCGGGTTCAAAAGTCATATCCCGTCAAGGCTGCAGGCCGATTCGACACGTGTTATGACATCAGACGGCTTCCATATATTAAGTCATGTCATGGGCCTGGTCTGGATGCTGCGGGCGTTTCTCTCTCATCACGGCCATGCCAATTTGAATATTCTAGGATCCCGGAAGGCAATTGGCATGCCGGAACAGCAGCCAACAAACGGGCTTGATTCTCGAAAACATGCGACTTATAGTCTGCGCTACGGGCACCACGTCGGGATTTGTCTTGCTCGTACCCGAAGACCGAGCTTGACCATTTCGCGTTGTGCCCAAGGAAACCTGGTCGGTCAAGTATGGGCCAAGCAAAGCCGTCGACGAACCCTTTCAAGAGTGGCCGTAACCATGACTCCGCCGCTGATATGCAGGGCCCTCACCATGCTTTTTTGCATGAGCGTATGCGAGTGACGCTCCTTTCACTGACTGAAGACTGGTGGCAGGCAGGAAGAGGACACATGAACTTTCCCTCGCACCGAAAGCCAAGTCGTATCCGAATGGTGACAAAACGAAAGAGTTACTCTGCTCTCCTGTAAATTTGTCGCTTACAACACATTTCTTTCCCCCCAGCATTTGTCGCTACATCCCCAGTGCAACCAGCCATGGCAGGGGATCTCATTTGGTAAGAAATTGCGAATGACTCTCTTGTTATCTTGTCATGATGCGAATGCCAAAGCTCTGTTCCAAAGTGACCGGCGCGACTGGTATCATTGGCTTTGAAACACTCGCGCTCCTCCTCTGAGCTGGCCATACCGCCCGAGCTGCTGTTCGCACCCAAGCTGGTTTTGACGAGATTGCGTCCCTGCAGTCCGCCCAGCCGCACAAAGTCCAGCTGAGAAGTACCATTGTCCTGGATTCCATCGGTTCGGGAACATACGACGAAGCCGTGCTTGGCGTCGAATACATCGTCCGTGTGGCGACCTCTCTGGCCGGCAATACAGAGGAGCCGGATTATGCGTCGTCAATGATTCTATTGGATACTTATGATCCTATCTAGCAATCAGCAGTTCAATCACAGGGAGTTGAGGTTACGGAAGCTTGAGGATTGAGGAAGTTGACGATCTCTTCGGTGATGATGACTTGCTCCAAGTTTCTAGGATCAACACAGAGCCTAAATGCCTCATTTTGCAGCCCTGTGGGTGGCTCCAGAGATCTGTCTCTGTGCCCTACATACATACAACGATCCTTCTTGATCCACCAGGTTATCACTGTAATGCGCCTACGGATGAAACGAGGCGCCTATTATTAGGGAAGTTCAGCCAGAAGCAGGGAATTGAGAGGTATTATCCAACAGATTCAGCCGGCCATCCAGGGAACAGGTGGTGTTTTGGAATCGGCCGTAAAGGCGGGGGAGGGGGGGGTACTCCGCAATTGCGTCGAGTCAACGGGCTCGTTTGGCAGAAGTCATTGATGGTAAGCTCCCACTGTCAGGATCATACCATTCGTGATGGCAGAAGCAAATGGTTTCAGTTGCCTCTGACATCACAGACGAAGAAACCACTCTGGATGTCGACACAAGGCGCCCTTTCTAATATGACTTCGCTGCCTACAATGCCTCCAAGGCACTCTCCTGCGCTGCGGCAAAGGAATTCATCCTCACGAACAGCCCGTCTTCGTGCTAGGTCGCGACGACACCGTCTCAGATGCCTCTTCCACCATTTAAGGGCACAAACGGTCTTTTGATGGGCCCTCTTCTAGAAGGTATCCCGGGGAATGCGTGAATGGAGTATTCAACATTGACGACGCGGCCAGGCCTTTGACGGCCAAGAACCTGGTTGATAATAGCAAGGCCAAGGGAGTTCTGGGCATGAAGTCCAAGACGTTTGAGGAGCAGGCTGTATCTTATCTGTCGTGAATCACTTTTTGGAGCTGCAGGGGCAGAAATGATGTTGTCGTACGGGTAATGAAGGCGATGATCGACACCATGAGCACATCGTGACGTTGGCATGGCAGCTGGCCTACAGCAAGGGCTGCATGCTCAAAGGTTTCCAAGGTTTCATGCCAGATCGCGTCTAGTCTCGGCGTGTTGTGGAACCACCACTCCACGATCTCTGGGGTAGGCAGATCATATGTATAACGCTTCGCTTCGTCGAAGCAACAATGTCACGCCAGATGCCCGACTTGTCGGTATCATGCGGGGGGGTTGGGTTGATTCGCCGGTATCGGTGACCCTCTCTCTGTCCAACAACTTACTATCCATTCGCAATTTCAGGCCACGCTCTGTAATGATACAGTACCGCACGTACGTATGCACGCACAATGAATGAAAGAAGACGTGGCGTTGACGAGGGCGGCAAGCGCCTCGTGCCCCGAGTGTACTCCGTTCGATGTCATAAATCGAGACTCCGGGGTTCTCGACGGAACAATAGAAAAGAGACGTCGCAAATAGACAATAGCCAATAGCTTGGCAAGTGGTGGTGCTAGCAGAGATGGCCAAGTATAGTCATGCAGTGTGTACGGATCCGTATTGTGTGTAATATGTGTTATTGCTCAGCATCGATGACTTTTGTCAAGTCCCGACACGCCGCCTGCTGGACCACCGGGTCCGATCAACTCGCTTCTTCTTCTTGACATTGATCATCGCTCAAGACAAGTGTAAGTAGAAGAAGTGTCCCTAAAGTGAGGCTATTGTGTTGTTAATCGCGCGTCTGGATGAATTTCTGCAATGCAACGGTTTCCGCCGTATCTGCCTCTCGGCGAGCTAATCTGGAGCACGGGGCGCATGTGGAGGAGGGGAATTTGCTGGGGCTACCAGCAGATAATAACCATTGTCTTCAACAAGTTTGTCATTATCGGGCAACGCTTGTAGGTGGAGCCTTGGCGAGCTGACCAAAGCTAAAGCCTAATAAAGCCTAAAGCCAGAAGCCAGAAGCCAGCCTAAAAAGCCACACGAAGCAGGCAGCCACGCAGCTCTGGACCCCTGGCCCACCGGTCCGGTTGTACTCCGTACATAAGGTCTTTTTGCCTGAATGACAAGGCGACAGACAAGGTTAACAGGGTGACCTGGCCAGTTGTCTCATGTCTATCGGATTGCCCTTTCTAAAGCTTCTAGAAAACCTCGATGCCAAGTGAGCACGCGCATTGAATCCTCCTCATTGAACCCTCGGTGAAATTCTAGCAGGAAGGGCCGTGGGAGGGCTCCGCAATTCTCCGCAAATTCAGCAGCGTCTTCTATGGAGTAGGATACCCTGACTGAACGACTCGCGTGCTTGAACGGCATTGGTTGGCGTTGACCATCGTGTCGGGGAGGGGAAGCTTGGGGTCAACTACATAGAGAAACCCACGGGACGGACCATTCGACAAACGCCTCACTGTGTGTGATCACAATTGTTGTCTCGTTGTCATCCTGTACGGTGCCTTGGAAGTGCATTGTACATATTCTGGCCGCATTCGTGAGGCCAATCAGCTGCATTGTTCCGTAGATAGATCGCCAGTGCTCCGTGCTCTAACAGTGTGGAGCAGGCGCAAGTAGGCGCCACGCCAGCAAGTGGCACAGTCCAGTACGTGTGTGAGGCGTTGTTGGTGTCCCGCTCTGGCTCCAAAAAGGACCTCTACTAATATTATGTAAATGCTCCCCTTAGTCCTTAAACGGAAGGACGACCCGTCCACCTAATTTTGGTTTTGCTCGCGTCTATTAAATTTCACTAGTAACTAAGATACCTATTTATCCCTCGCTTTCTTGCTAGGTATTAATAGCGTTAATAGTGTCTTCTACAGTCGCATGAAATAGTTATATGTTAGAGAATAGTATAACAAAGGGTATTTATAAGAGACTTCTTATGGTTACGTTGCGTTGTGATGTGAGGCCTTGTGACAATGAAAAGGAAGGAATTGCAAGCGTTGCAATAAGCGTTACATATTGCAGTGAGCTGCCGTGAGCTGCCTGCATTTACCACTAAACAGAGATAGTATATTTAGCGGGGAATTAGGTGGAAATGTACTTCTTCCATTTTAGGACTAAAGGGAGATGCACATTCAAAAAACGCGGTATGCGCATTTAATCTTTAGAGGTCCTTTTTAAAAAGGAGAGATGCGCATTTAGAGGTCCCGCTCTGGCAGTCTGGGTGCGTCGGGGAAGGCAGAGCTGCTTGCCGCTAGCGGTGACCCCAGGTCGTTCCTTCCCACTTCTTTCGAACCTTGCTATCACTACGGACCCGTCTTGCGCCCTCCACATCGACGCTGTCAAAAAGCATTGATTGCCCTCCATGTTCCCCTCACCGTCGTGGCATTCTTACTTTCTCTTCTGGCTGTCCAACCGTCAGACTCAACCTTGGCCTCATTGTTCACTGCGGCGTGCGCCGACTTAGACAGCTTCCCTCACGTGCAGTATTCCTCCCCCGGCACACGAGCTTGTCCGGACTCGGCACACGGCCGCTTCCGTTGGTATTTGCGGCGCCACGGATCAGAAACAAGATTGCCAAGTTGACATCGCTCAGGTCTCATTGTCAGTCCTCCAGAGTACGACGAGCAAGTTTTTGTCGAGACGACATTCCAGAATCACTTCATTGAACCTCCTCAGCAGCTTTGCTGAGGGTTATCCTTGATGATGATGGAGAAGCTCGATGCCAATGCTACCCACGATTCGGAAGGCGGCCACCCCGCCGAGAATGGCGAGTACAATCTGGCTGAGCAGCACGATCAGCTGGCTCGCGGTCTCAAGAGTCGTCACATCCAGTTCCTTGCGCTAGGTGGTGCGATCGGTACTGGTTTGTTCGTTGGTTCTGGAAGTATCCTGTCCAGCACGGGACCTGCGCCACTGTTCATGTCTTACCTGTCTATGATGATGCTTGTCTGGGTGGTCATGAACTGCTTGGCCGAGATGGTTACCTACTTGCCCATGCGCGGTATTACCGTCCCCTACTTCGTGGATCGCTTCGTCGACCCAAGTCTTGGATTTGCTGCTGGATGGAATTACTGGTACGCATATGCCATACTGATTGGTGCCGAGGCGACGGCTGCAGCCATCATCATCGACTATTGGGGCGCCAATGTCAACATTGCTGTCTGGATATCCATCGTGCTGGTGGTTATCCTTCTTCTGAACATCATCGCGGTCGGATTCTTCGGTGAAGCCGAATTTTGGTTTGCCAGTATTAAGCTGATTACAATCATGGGACTCATCATCTTGGGCGTTGTCATCTTCTTCGGAGGCGCACCGAATCAGGATGAAGTTCTTGGTTTCCATTACTGGAAAGACCCCGGGTCCTTCATCGACTACAAGGTCGCCGGCCCTGCTGGTCACTTTTTAGGCTACTGGAAGGCTTTTGTGTCCGCCGGATTCGCCTTCATCACCTCGCCCGAACTTATTGCCATTGCCGCAGGTGAAACGATCGATCCCCGCCGAAACATCCCGAAGGCGGCTCGCCGATTTATCTGGCGTTTAGCCGTCTTTTATGGCCTCGGCTCGCTCATCATTGGTATCATAATACCTTCCAATGACCCCAGGCTCTTAGGAGCCACTGAATCAGGCAGGTCGGATGCTAGTGCGTCTCCCTTCGTCATCGGCATCCAGAATGTGGGTATTCCAGCTCTCAACCATATCATCAATGCTGCCATTTTGACTTCGGCCTGGTCTGCGGGCAACTCGTTCCTTTACTCTGGCAGCCGAATCCTGTACTCCATGTCACTGAACGGCCAAGCACCCAAGCTCTTCCGCGTTACCAATCGTAACGGCGTCCCATGGATCGCGGTGTTGGCCACCTGGTCCGTTGGTCTGCTTGCTTATCTCAACGTCTCCAACTCTGGTGCCACCGTCTTCACCTGGTTCGCCAACATCTCTACCATTTCTGGTCTCATCGCCTGGATAGTTGTCCTGATTACCTACTTGCGCTTCCGACACGCCATGATTTTCAACAATATCTTGCACGCGCTTCCCTACAGGACGCCGCTACAGCCATACGCTGCCTATGCAGCCCTCTTCCTCATCAGCGTTCTCACCATCACCAATGGATTCCACACGTTCATGCCGTTCAACGCCCAAAACTTTGTAGCAGCCTACATCACCCTCCCGATTTTCCTGATTCTATACTTGGGTCACAAGATTTGGTACCGCACTGCGTTGTACATTCCCGTGGACAAGATTGACGCCATCACGGGCAAGAAGGAAATGGATGAACTGGCGGCTATGGAGCAGCCCCGTATTGCCAAGAACTGGCTCCAGAAGATATGGTACTGGCTCGCATAGAGACATCTACATGATGAGGGATGAAGTGAATTTACGCTGCAAATGCATTTAGAGGATTTGCAAACATGTTCTTTGCTTGGATTAGAGCACAGTTTTTATGGAATAGGTTTGCTGATCAACAGCCAGTTGATGGCCCGTACGGCTGTGTAAACATGAAAAATTTTGTGTATTTCCTCACCAAAACTGACTGCATTGCAAACTGTGATTGCGTTGATCATCTGACTGAACTGACCTCGAATGGTTTTATACCTAGAGTCTACCCAAGCTTTGTCAAGGCAAGATTGTCTCGCATCGTGCAAGCGCAGCAGCTACGTTGATGACTTACAAGAAGAAGGGCGTGTCACAAACCACAGGCCACGACTGATTCAACACTAGAAGACCTAGAATGCTCGGATTTGGGGCATTCAGGACGAATCCAGCCAGAGGCGATATACCCCAAGGTGCTCGTCTGGGCTGAGTCAACTCCATGTCTAGACTACCCTAGACCCGTGCAACATAAGTCACGATGAGACAATTTCATCATCAACGAGAGCCTTGGATTTTTGGACGAGGCATTTAGTCTTTTTTTTTTATATATCTTGCGGGACACTTGCGGGCTGCAGCAGAAAGAAACTGTGGACAAATTCCCGCAAGTCCCTCATGCACATGCACATGCTGGGCTGTGCTTTGCTCACGAGCACTGGGAATAGACGTTCGCTCAATGGGTCACCTCCCTTGGTATCGGGCCCTGTATTACTCCGTAGATAACACGGAGCTAATCGATAAGCGTCAAAGGCCACGTAATCCGTACGTGCGGAGTAATCCGTAGATGCCAAGAACAGCCTTGTGGACATGTGACGAAAAGACAGCGAGCAAAGGGGCCGGACGTGAAGTAGTACCAAAATGATTGGGGTAATGATGATAGTTGATTACTACTTGAGCTACATACATGGGTTCTATAATTATTACTACCTCTATTAGCTAAGCCATTTCCCTACTTAATAGGCTAGGGGGGATTCCCTTAGTATTAACCCTAACACCACATTCTTTTCTATTATAATATTTTATCTTTCTCTAGATCTATATAATCTGTTATTCCCTAATTAGCTAAGTCCTAAGTGTTTAATCTTAATAGTTAAAGCTTCTCCTAGCGTAGGATATAGAGTTTTAGGTTATCTAGATGGATTTTCCTTCCTATTTCTCTCTAAATGGTTTTGATTTTATATATTACTAATAATACTTTTTAGATAACTTTAGATAGCTTCCCCTAGGTCTTATAAAACTTTCCTTTTAACTTATTTTCTTTATTTATCTTCTCTTATTATAAGGCCCCACTCACAACACAGGCGCACCACTAGCGCGCCCCGCGGACAGGCCACACCCTAGGGCTAGGTCTACGTAACACTAGCAAGCTACTAGCTATAAGCTAGTAACTTATATATATAACACACTTAGACCTAGTAAGCTTTAGTTAATATACTAGAGCCCCTATACCTCTTACCTAGCTATTATTATTCTTATAATTCTAAAGCTTTTCTTACTAGCTACCTAAGAGTAATATAGGGGGAAGAACTACCTAATTTACTAGAGTAATATTAGATAATAACTAGAACTAATTAAATAAGGGTAGCACTATAGCCAAGGATATGCTATATTCTATA
The DNA here is from genome assembly GCA_000729825.1 of Epichloe sp. AL9924. Lineage (NCBI taxonomy): Eukaryota > Fungi > Ascomycota > Sordariomycetes > Hypocreales > Clavicipitaceae > Epichloe > Epichloe sp. AL9924. The sequence continues at coordinate 212 of JFGW01000300.1, read as the reverse complement.
GAGACTACGCTTAAAATTAGACCCCTTACTATTAGTACTAAAGCTATAGTAATAATAGAGTAAATTACTTAGCTTAAATAACTTTAGAAACTATAAGAATAAGAAAAGAAGCTTATTAACCTATTATAGCTAAATAAGGGGGAAGTATAGGTAAAAAGAGGGTAAAGACCTAGTACCCCCTTAAGCTAGAGTAGCTAATGTTAAAAATAAGA